>WSLO01000893.1:0-11731 GCA_019677385.1 Ceratobasidium sp. 392 | reverse complement strand
TCACATGACTTATGGAATGTTCTGGATCGCTGACCTAAGATGTATTTCAACTTGCTTTGCAAATACCGGAATGACTCACGATCGCACCATCTGTATGTACATGTAGATTTGATCGTGGCTGATAGCATGTATATAATGAGAGCGAGTTCGTCGGTATCTAACCAAGAACTCGACCTCTTCATCAATACAAGAGTTCTCTCTCATATCCTCTTAGTCACTGCTCTGAGTCAGGAGCATACTTATTCTATATATATCCTTCATATCCTTCGGACTCTGACAGCATCCCTTCTCCGCGCGTAAGTCAATCCTCCTTTGCTACAATCGCCTGCATGATTCCAAAGAATGTGCTTGTTTCATTGATCTTGCCTTGTAAAACAAGGTGAACGAACTGCATAAGCGGCGTTATTAGTTTTGAGTCCTATGTGCAGAAAGCTTTGTTAGTGCTCCAAAACTAAACAAAAAGGTCATAGTAGTGTTACCGCTTGTGTAAATATCTCCTCCAATCCAAGATACCTTGCATATAGGATCCCCTGATTCTTGTTTCGTGATGTATAAGGAACAGACTTGAAATCTTTGGGATCCTCCACTGGCTTGCGTGACATTGCGCGTTGGAAAGACCGAGTCATAAGGAGTTCAGCGCATTTCAGACAAACATCCAACGGCAAAAGCGATGACTTTTTGGGATTACGTTTTGTCCTACACTTTGTATGTTGAATATGTGGCAAAGGATCCAAGTAGACTCTCCACTCAGCTGTAGCAACAGAACCAGCGTGAACGTGTTCTTTTTGTGCATCTGTAAGATTGCTGAATGGTCTTCCATACTCCTCTTGGGCTGTAACCTGAAAACTAGTTGTTCCACCACGTTGCAAACAATTAAGAACGGCTTGAATCCTCTTGTCATGGGGAGTTCAAAGTCCACGGCACATAGCTTAGGGGATGATGAAGTGGGAGGAAGTGGTGAGGTAGTGGTGTGGTCAGGAAGCTTTGAGGCAGAGGAACTAGTAGCGTTGCTAGACTTGTCAATTTTTCTGAACAATGTGTCAATGCGCAGAGAGCCTTTAGCAGCTGAGGTAAACTTGCCATCCTTATGCAGTCCACTATTCAACTTGCAGTTCTCGTGATGTTTCTTCAACTTTGATGTACGCAAAGGTTCAATGCAAATACGCGACCCACATGAAGAATGGATTAGATATCAACCAGCTGTATCCTCGGGATCCAAAGTCACTGCCAGGTCTATCTCTCGTGCACGCTGAAGAAGACCTGTGATCTGTTGCGGAGTAGCCTTGAATTTCCCTGCCTTCACTGCGTCCATTTGCTTGCAATCGGCCACTGCGGTCTTTGAGATTCCCGTTGGCCCAGATTGACAGTCAATACTCAAGTGCCTATTCCAGGCCAATCATTTTTGGTTTGACACATTGAGTTTAGAGATTGCCCTCTGTTTTGGTGTGTGTGTGTCTGAACTCTCGCTAGCAGAGGAAGAACGAGGATGCTTGCCGTAGTTGTTAGTCGCATAAGGTATTTCAGGCGGCTGCGCTCCCAAACCAGGGGTAAATTCATTGTCGGTATCTAAAAAATGTAATACCCCAGTGCAATTGACGTAGTCTCCTGAGGATGGTATTAGTGTGCGCATACATGTTGCAAAATTCAGGCCCTTACCACATACAACATCCACAATATGGTCGTCTTTGTATACTTGATTGTTGGTGCTGAGAGGCAAGGGCAAATCATAGGGAACAAAATCAATCGGCTCTTCTGTTTTCAAATCCAACCGCTTCTGTGTATGTTTGGCTGTGGTGAGAGGAGGTTGCTTGACCTTCTCAGGGGCATCAGCACATAGAATGGACGCAATGTCCATACGGTTAGTACGATCCTTCAATGTTTCATCCAATGTAACCTCCGCTTGTAACTGAGGTGCATCCTTGGTGTCGAGTACCTGAGCAGTCTCTTGGTTAGGTATGGAGGTATAGCCGTGTGTCTAAACAATAGATGTCAGACTGAGAGAAAGATAACAAGCTGTTATACTTACCGAGGTTGCCTGGTGTATTTGAATGAGTCAAAATGCCCACGTATACCAAGAAAGTGTGGCAGCTTCAGCGGACCATGGGACATTGAGTCCAAGCTGACTGCTGATTGTTGTGCAAGCTGCTATCCCGCAAGAAATACTGTCTGCTTGTCACTCGCTGTCATGACCTGACACGCTTTTCTACTAATATTTCTATTTTTCCATAATCATGTGACTTGTGGAAAGTTCTAGAACAATGACTCAGCCTATTTCACATGTGTTTGCAAATATGTATGACTCGTGTATTGCACCATCTGTACGTGCATGTTTGTTTGATTGTGGCTACCTTATGTACATAAGCCAGGTCAAGTTTGACGGTACAGACCAAGAACTTGACCTCCTGTCAATAGGAAGTCTTCACTTATAACTTCTCATATCCCCTGGCCCCTGAGTACATTGCTCAAGCCCTATACTACACCACAATACGTTTGGGCTTGACACTCGCAGTGAAGATTTTTGATTACTTTGAAGGGTTGACTAGGCTCAGAAAACTGTGTATTAAGTCAGTGGTCAAGGGCAGCAAGACCCTCCGCATATTGGGGGTATGTTGGTGCAAGTAAGTCTCTGTAAGCACAAGTACGTTTGTCAAAGTTAACCATAGTTGAAACCCAGTGCTGAGACTTTACATCTGGAAAACAGTGGGCCACAAGTTAATCTTAATTGACTGTAATTAACTGTAATTTATGGGTTTAGTGGGTTCATGACTTCCTAGTATTCATTACATGTAATTCATTAACTTGGCCTGTAATTTAGCCCAATTTATTGAAATTTATTGAAATTTATGCCCAATTTATTAAATTTAGGATTTCCTAAAACCTTCAGATTCTTCACCAAATGGCCACTGTCATGACCTGACACAAGATATCCGTAAAAATCCTTTTATCTATTATCATGTGACTCATGGAAGGTTCCAGAACACTGACTCATCCTATTTCACATGTGTTTGCAAATTATGTATGACTCGTGTATCACACCATCTGTGCGTGTATGTTTGTTTGATCGTGGCATCCTCATGTATATAAGCAAGGTCAAGTTCGACGGTATAGACCAAGAACTTGACCTCCTGTCAATAGGAAGTCCACACTATTACCTCTTACATCCTCTGGCCACTGAGTACATCGCTCAAGCCCTAGTCTACACTACAACACGTTTGGGCTTGACATTAGGTCAAGTTCTTCTGTCGTTGGAATCCCCCCCAACGACGTGCCACAAGATCACCACCTGTCTCGATTACTCATTCCTACATTTTTGTTGAGAACCTTCTTCAGACAAGCGCTGGTCTGGTGAAATGGTAGATAGACGGTGACCCTTGTAATAGTCAAAAGCAAGGACGTCCTACCAGTAGCCAGGGAGTACCGCCCCGTTGAAGAGTAATCTTCATCCCTTTGTGTCACATATAAGCGCTCCTAGACCACAAATCTACTGCTTGCAGAGACTACACCAGACGCCATTGGCTATTCGCTGGCAGTTACTGTACAACGCTAGTAGAAAGAGCAAGGAGTTAGCGTAACTACGCGTGAACAAATACCAATTGTGGAACCCTGGATCTTGTGCAGATACTACTAGCTCTAGTACTACGAGTTTATTCCTACTTAGGAAAATTCTTAAACCCACTCTACACTATCTCGCTTGAACAAGAATTTGAGTATCACCACAACCTTGTCCACACTCAATATCAGGAGATCTTTGAACTCCGTGCGTGGCAACAAGAAGCTCTCCAAACCTTTGAGCGAGATCAAGAACACATCCTACAACTGGAAGAGGAAATCGGTCGCCTCCAACAGTAAATACCTATACACTACATAAACAACCCGTGTCTCACCAATAACCCCAGTGCCACCCATACGTTGGTACCAACGATCATTGGCGGATCGAGAAATATCATTACCCCGCATACCACTACTTTACCCCGATTGGGAAGAATTAATTGGTCCCCTGAACATTCCCCTTCGCCCCTTCTATCCTACAAAGAGGCCTTTGATATTACAGGAGAAAATTAACGGGGAATTAACTTCCTTTTTGAATCACTGATTAACAGTACAAACCTCTCGCCTACGAAATGGCGTTCCAACAAGGCTCGGACACATGGGGAGGATTGTGGTGCGCACCAACACCAGCGGGACCTGGTACTGATTCCACCATACCGCCAGTCCAACCCCAATATACGGGGTTATCTCAGTTTGACCCAACAGCAAACTCCACCGATGTAGCACCAGAAACTATGTCTTCCATTATGATTTTGTTACGTGAAATGCGCGCAGATATGGAAGGACGTTTAACCGCTATAGAAACCAATATGACTACAGTTTTTACCAACATACAGGCCGTATACAGCCAAATGGATGGGGTAGCAGGCGCGCCAGGAATAGAAGCAATTAATAACCAAGTGCAAAGGATTGAACAATACGCCGCAGATATTCATAGGGATACACAAGCCCTCATGACTGACGTAGCAACTATCCAAACACAAGTAAATCCTGGTACAGCCCGTTCCCCCCTCACTTGGATACCACCGCCGCCACCAAGGGTAGCCCAACCAGTAGTTGCACAAGGAGGGCCAACCATTTCAGTCAAATTGGCCAAACCTGAAAAATTTGATGGAAAACAAAAGGACAAATCTATGACGTTCCATCTCGCATGCAACCAGTACCTAAGGGCCGCCTACCCAACTGCGACCCAAGAACAAAAAATACTCTTTGTCATGTCTTACTTGGAAGGAGATGCACGCAATTGGCTGCTTCCCTTCCAGGAACAGGATATGAACGCCAATACACCCGTTGCTTTCCTAAGGGATGAGAATCTATTCTGGGAGGAGTTTGACAAACGATTCGGAGAAATCAACAAGACAGAGAATTACCAACAAAAGTTTTATGAACTCAAACAAAAGAAGTCGGTGCAAGACTACCTCCAAGAATTCCAAACGTACTCCTCTCCCCTCAACTATGGTGACGCGGTACTTAGGGACATGTTTTACGACTGCCTTCAAGATTACATCAAGGACGCTATGTTGAACCAAGGGTTTGATCCATTTGACACACAAATTACCCTACAAAACATTGTGGATTGCGCCCTATACGTTGACGCTACACTGGAAGCATACAAACCGCATAAAGCTACTCCCAATACCAAGTCGTCGAGCGCCCCTAATAACCAGACCAATGAAACCAATTTCCCCAATACCCAAGTTCAATACACTATCGGGGATAACGTCTGGATGTTCGATGCAAACGGTGAAAGTGTCGAGGGAAAATTACCAGTATGGGAAAAAACAACAAAGGAAAGCTTGTACCCAACGTCCAATGGAATAACCGTTCGGGTACAGTACAAATCCCATTCTCGTCCCTGTGAAAAGACAACAATCCGTCAAACGCGGCTCTGAATCGAACACCCCCACCTCCACCACCCAAGAAACCCAATATGGGTTCGGCGCCTATGGACTTAGATGCCGCAGGAAAAGGAAAGAATATCTTAACCTGTCATCGCTGTGGGGGAAAAGGTCACATGGCCAAGGATTGCCCCACCAAACCATTGTCCGGCTTCATGGTAGAAGTCAAAGAACCAAAATCAGATGAGGAGGAGTCGGTAAAAGACGATGCCTGAACAGTTCCAGGGGGGCTGTATTAGGCAAAATCTTGAAAAATACGGTTATGCACAACGATAGTTTAGATATGGAATGTATGTCTCTTGGAAATGAATCCCAGCTCCATCTATACTTTCGTGCATACCCGCTAGCAACACCTCCTGAGAAAAAATCTTCATACAACACAAAAAACTTTCATGGATGGGCAATGGTCGACTTGGGCGCCACTTCCATATTTATTCACCGACAACTTGTCAAAGAATTTAATATATTTACCCAAAAACTCGATAAACCACGAAAACTTAAAGTAATTGACGGACAGGAGGTTGCCTCAGGGCAAGTGGATACGTACTGCACCCTAGAACTAGACATTTTTGACCACCAGGAAACCGTTGAATGCTTTGTAGTGGACGTCAGAAAACACAACATCGTCTTGGGAATGTCGTGGCTGAAAAAACACAACCCCCATATAGATTGGGACAAAAAAATATTATCCTTCATCTCAGAATTTTGCTCAAAAAATTGTCTAAGAAACACCCCTCGAATCAAGTTTAACCAACATCCAGAGGAGGGGAAAATTGCTGCAACAGAAGAGGTTCCAAACGAATACCAAGAATATAAAACGGTTTTTGCAGATGAGGAAACAACACCTTTGCCCCCACATAGACAGTATGATATATCTATTGACCTAAAACCGGACGCAAAACTACGACATGGGCCCATTTACAGCCTAGGGGTCAAGGAAGACAAAGAACTACGAGAAACCTTAGAACGACAACTGAATCATGGTTTAATTCGACCATCCAAGTCACCTGTCAGAGTCCGAAGGATAGGAAAGATATATAGTGTAAGTATGTCCTTGACTCAGGACAGTGACTAAGTGGATATGAGAAAAGAACTCCTTATTGACGAGGAGGTCGAGTTCTTGGTTGAACACCGACGAACTCGTCCTCATTATATACATGAAAGAGCCACTATCAAATCTACATGTACAAATAGATGGTGCGATCGTGAGTCATACCGTTATTTGCAAAGCGAGTTGAAATACATCTTAGATCAGCGATCCAGAATGTTCCATAAGTCATGTGATATAAATATACCGAAAACGGAAATTGTCTCTGGAAAATGTTAATAATCCAGAATATATTGTAGAAGGTCGTGTCAGGTCATGACATCACCAATGGCCTCACCAGTAATATTTGTCAAAAAGAAAAATGGGAAATTATGGATGTGCATTGATTATAGAAGGCTAAATGAAATGACCATCAAGAACGTCTACCCTCTGCCAAGAACTCACAACCTCGTCGAGAAACTAAGAGGCGCAAAGTTCTTTGCGAAACTAGATCTCAAATGGGGGTACAACTTAGTCCATATTAAGGAAGGCGACAAATGGAAAACCGCTTTCAAAACAAAACACGGATTATTCAAATACCTAGTCATGCCTTTTGGCCTAACAAACGCACCCACTGCCTTCCAATACTTTATGAACGACGTTTTCCAAGACATTCTGGATATTTACGTAATTATTTACCTGGACAATATTTTGATCTTCTCAAAAACAAAAGAAGAACACCGGACACAAGTAACGGAAGTATTAAAGCGGCTAAAAGAACACAAATTATACTGCAACCTGGAAATGTGCTTTTTTGAAGTTACCGAAATTGACTACTTAGGCCTAATCGTATCACCACAAGGAATCCAAGTAGACCAAGAAAAGGTTTCCAAAGCGGTAACATGGGATGTGCCAAAAAAGTAGTCAAACTTCAAGAATTTCTAGGATTTGTTAATTTCTACAGGAAATTTGTGCCAGATTACTCTGAAACCGCAGTTCCCCTATTTAAACCTTTGCAAAAAAACCAACCTTGGGAATGGTATGAAGAACAAGAAACATCATTCAGAAAACTTCAGCACGCTCTAAAAAATGCCCCGTTACTCATTCAACCAGACCCATCCAAACGATTTTTCTTGGAATGCAATGCGTCTAACTATGCCACAGGCGCAGTACTGTCCCAAATACATACGGACGGAAAATTACACCCCATCGCTTTCCTATTAATGTCCATGACGCCAGCGGAAAGAAATTATGACATTTACAACAAAGAAATGCTGGCAATCATCAAAGCGTTCAAGGAGTGGAGACACCTCCTTGAACAAACCGATATACCTGTCCAGGTAATCTCAGACCACAAAAACCTGGAATATTTCAAAACAACAAAAGACTTAAGAGGACGCCTGGCACGATGGGCTAACTTCTTAGTCAATTATAATTTCCGAATTCTCTACAAACCAGGCGCTCAAAATTGTCGAGCGGATATTTTATCCAGAAAGGAAGAACACAAACCAAAAGAGGGGGGTGAGAGCCAGGCTCTGCTCAACCCAGGTCTTTTTATTGCAGCCATCCAACCAGATAATACCATCAATGATATGATACGTGACGCTATACTAGAGGATGAACGCCTAAAGGAAATTATAAAATCACTCCAAGACAACGACAAGGTGGAATACTGGGAATGGGATAACGGACTACTTATCTTTAAAGGCAAAGTGTTCGTGCCAAAAGTTAAAGAAATTCGTAAAATCATCCTGGAGAGCCGCCACGACAACCCCGCAACTGGCCACCCTGGGCAATTCAGGACCTTGGAACTAGTATTGAGAAAATACTACTGGTCGTCTATGAAGAAAACGGTTAACCTTTACATTAAAAATTGCAATTCTTGCCAACAAAACAAACACAGTAATCAAGTACCCCCGGGTCTACTTAACCCTATCGAATTACCTGATAGACCATGGGAGGAGATTACCTATGACCTAATCATAAATCTACCTGAATTGGAAGGGTTTGACATGATCTTCACAGTAGTAGATCGACTATCTAAAATGGTCCATTTTATACCCACCACCTCCAACGCATCTGCAATCAACGTAGCCAACCTCTTTGTAAACTATGTCTGGAAACTACACGGCCTCCCCAAGAAAACTGTGACGATTCTCTACATTACAGGCCGGAGCTTAACCGTTTGCTCTTCCTGGTAACCCCCAGAGGAGGTCATATTGGTAACGGGCGTCAGGCGATCCCTGTTACAGTTGTTTTGTTACAATAGCCGGTCATGTGATTTTATTGTGATTACAGTCATGACGTCTCCATGGATTCCTTGTCGCTATGACATTGTTGCTATGGTACTATTATTCCCTAGCAACGGTGGTCTCACTTCTATAGCAACGGTACAGTACCTTCGTATCCCTAGCAACACTGCAACCAGCCATGGTTACTTAGCAACGGTAGTTAACGATACGCATTTCCATAGTTACGAGTTTCTGTTGTGATCCTGTAGCTTTGTCATCCTGTGCACAGACCATCTTCTCACATGTATATAAAGAGCCCCTCCAAGGGCGTTGAATATCATCCTTCTTTACATCTTTTAAACCAGTCCACTTACAGTGTGACCAGACTTGAGCCTAGCTCGTCTCTTCTTGAGCAAGACCCTTAGCGCACGCCGCCATAAGCGACCAACGACCTAGACTCCTTAGTTTAAGCATCCCCATATAAGTGTCACTAGGTATTCCAAGTGAGGACCCAGCATTCCCAGGTAAGCTTGGCGCTCCATAGCACACTTAGGGAGTTCAACTTCCTATCGACTTTAGCAACCTTGGCGCTTCACGGAAGTGCGCCCTGTCGCCAAGACTAGACGGACTCGACGCAGTCTCGTCCCCCTCGTAGTATATCTGTAACGACCGACCTTGACCATAGACATCTTAATTGCTGTGTACGCTTGAGAGAACGAACTCTAACGAACTCTTTGCACGTCGTATCCTAGACCCTTTAGGATACCCTCCTTGTCAGAGTCTGAAGGATAGGAAGGGTATGTAATGTAAGTATGTCCCTGACTCAGGACAGTGACTAAGTGGATGTGAGAAAGAACTCCTATTGACGAGGAGGTCGAGTTCTTGGTTAGACACCGACGAACTCGCCCTCATTATATACATCTATCAGCCACAATCAAATCTACATGTACATACAGATGGTGTGATCGTGAGTCATTCCGGTATTTGCAAAGCGAGTTGAAATACATCTCAGGTCAGCGATCCAGAACGTTCCATAAGTCATGTGATATAAATAAACCAAGAAAGGGAACTGTCTCTGGAAAATGTTAATAATCCAGAATATATTTGAGAAGGCGTGTCAGGTCATGACACTTCCCCCCGTCTATGCCCGAGGGTCTTTCAGAGCCCTGGGGTGGCGTCGGTGGAAGAGTTGTAGCTCTTCCTGTGCATTAGTTAGGTGTTTGTATGGTTCCCAAGTGTTTTCCTCTGGGCCATATCCTTTCCAACTAACGTAGTATTGGATGGCGCCGCGATGGCGCTGGGAACTGAGAATTTGATCGACCTCATACTCTTCTTCTCCTCCAGGAGCGATTTCTGGTGGCAGCGGGATTGGGTCTCGATTAAAAGGGTCGTCTTTCTTTAAAAAGAGTTTGGATATATGAAAGACGGGATGAATCTTCATTGTGGGTGGTAACCGTAATTTGAATGCATGGGTCCCCACTTTCTGAATGACTTCGAATGGGCCGACTCGTTTGGCAGATAATTTTTTGGATGGACGATCTGTTTTTATGTCTTTGGCGTCTACCCAAACTTTGTCTCCAACGTTGATCCTTTTCGGCGCTCGATGTCTTCGGTCATAGAATTCCTTGATTTTTTCGTTGGCTACTTCGAGGGCTGCTTTGAGTTCGTCCAAACGTTCTTTCAGCCAATCAGCTCGTTCATGTGCTAACGGAACATCTTCCGTGCTGGTATCTCCTACTGTAAACTGAGGGTGATATCCATAACAGGCATAGAATGGGATTTGTCCTGTGGATTTATTCACGCCATTGTTGTAGGAGAATTCTGCCAATGGTAGATATGAAACCCAGTCGTTCTGCCTGTGCGAGATATAGTGACGTAGATAGGATTCTACTACTTGGTTTGCACGTTCTGATTGACCGTCGGTTTGGGGTCTATACGCGGTAGAGAAAGATGGTTTAATGTCTAGACGCGTATAAAGTTGTTTTAAGAATTTGGAATTGAAGTTTGGTCCTCGATCTGAGATTGTCTTTTTGGGTAGGCCGTGTAGTTTCCAAACATAGTTGACAAATAGATTTGCTACGTCGACCACCGATGCTTCTGAGTTTGTAGGGATGAAGTGGGTCATTTTCGTCAATCAATCCACTACTGTGAATATTTCATTGAACCCTTCCGATTCTGGTAATCCTACAATTAGGTCGTATGTCATTTCTTCCCAAGGTCGTGATGGCAGTTTGAGGGGGTTGAGTAAACCCGGAGGGACTTGGTTACTATGTTTGTTCCTGATGCAAGACTCGCAGTTCTGAACGTATTTGTTGACTTCTTGTTTCATGGATCCCCAGGTATATTTTTGGTTTAACAATTCCAGTGTTCTGAACTGTCCCGGGTGTCCTACTGCTACATTGTCATGTCGACTCTTGATTAGAGGTTTGCGTAGTTCCTTGTCCTTGGGTACTCGTATTTTGCCTTTGAATTGTAGAAGGCCATCATCCCATTCCCAGTCCTTGACCTTTTCGTTTTCTTTAAGCGCCCTAATTACTTTTTCCAGGCTGGGATCTTCTAAGAACGCGTCTCAAATCCTTTGGTCCAAGTCGTGATCTGGGGTTATTGCAGCGATAAAGAGTTCGGGCTTGAGCAAAGCTTGGCTTTCACCCCCCTCTTTTGGTACATGTTCCCGTTTTCTGGATAAAATGTCCGCCCTTTTATTTTGTGCTCCTGGTCTATAAAGGATCTGGAAATTGAATTCTGCCAGAAAGCCCGCCCATCTAGCTAGGCGTCCCAACAGTTCCTTTGTTCTTTTGAACCATTCCAGGTTCTTGTGATCCGACAGTATTTGCACTGGAAGTTCCATTCCTGCCAATAGATGACGCCATTCATTAAATGCTTTTACAATTGCCAAAAGTTCCTTGTTATATATGTCATTGTTTCGTTCTGCAGGTGACATTGATTTCGACAGGAAGGCAATTGGCTGTAATTTCCCATCCTGGTTCTTCTGAGATAGTACAGCGCCTGTAGCATAGTTGGAGGCG
>WSLO01000892.1:0-11740 GCA_019677385.1 Ceratobasidium sp. 392 | reverse complement strand
TCGCATGGCTTACACGAAAAATTCTAGTGCCTTGATGTAACATTGTACGATGTACTAGAACGTCTCCTAACATGTTATATACAAGGAGAGCTTTCGTGCTCTGTAGGTAGACAAAACACAAGCGAATTAAACATTCGAATCTTATCGTCTTATACACACCACGCCATCGCGCTACTTATTACGTGATTATATTCAGTATTTGTTTGTACAAAACACATTTCTTGGACCCATTTAAGCCGCATATATGCTTCGATTTTTTCTCTTTGAAGGTGTGGCCCCACCCTATTCTAATCTTCAATGGCTACCAGAACCGAAATTGACTAAATCTCCGCCCTCTTTTCAAACTCCGACAATATTGTCATTACTTCCCCTTTATCTCCTGCAACGTACCCCGTTGAGAGCAACAAGATTACATTGATGCTTCCTTTCAAAAGAACCGATTCGCACAAACTTTGTTTCGGAGATAGCGAGAAACCCTAGCATATATCCTTTGTTCATTGCAACTGATTGAGAATTGCCTAGCTCCTAAACCCCCATATGTATAAACGGTGCCCAATCCTCAAACCGATCTTCGCCAACCTCGTTTCGGAGATACGCCACCGCGGCATGGAGAGCCTCCGCAACCCGGTCTGTACTTGGAACACCATCCTTCGCCAATCGCGCATACACCTGTGAAGCAATAATAGGCGCATGCTTATCCCTAATAGACCACATTGTAGCAATTACACTCGGATATCCGGCCATAATCATCCCTGCCGCCAGATGGATCGCCTCTTCGGGCAGCTCTTTATGCCCAAGCGCAGTTTGACATGCCGATAAAAACGCAAGCCCACCCTCCTTGACGGGTCCTTTGGCAATCGTGGCAAGGTCTAGCCGTCCATCGTGTAAGAAGAATGCGCTTCGAGTCGGGTTTTCTGCGTCCTGTATGGCGTGACATGCGAGATGGACCCAACTTGACTCTTTCATCCCGCTCAGTACCGCATCAACGGTCGCTTCTTCCCCAACTAGTCGAGTAACCTGCAAGTCACCCGCAACCTGTTTGATCTGTTCTAGCTCTTCAACTGCGCAAGGAAGAGCTGACAAGCCGGCCGTCTGGTCTTGACCAACGGCAAGAAGCCCGCGGCACTCGTTGGGCTGCTTGGGCGGAGATAACAACGTAGATAAGGTCGGCGCGTATGAAGAAATGACGTAGTGGAATATTTTTGGCTGCGATGGTTGGGTGTAGATTCCTGCGGCGTGGATGGGCAGAAAGGACAGTGGTCCTGTGGTACACCAAGTGACGCGAGGGAGTGTTGATTCTTCTGGTTGTATGCGCTTGATATCCAAATATATCAGTCTCTCGGAAGAAACTTCACGTATACGTGCTTACCAAGTACCCTAAATGACTGAGAACAGGTTCCACCACCGTAGTCCATAGCAAACCAAGTACCTCTGTCCCATTCATCGTACTGGGCTTGGATACGCTCGCCTTCCGAAATCCGCGATCGCGCATACCGAAGCTTCTAAGACTTCCGGTCCAATCACTCTGCGCTTTAGTCGCCTGCTCGAGCGAAAAGAGCGGAAGAGGAACGTGTGTAACCTCTGGCTGACTCGGATGAAGCACAAGTGCATCACACCGGCTCAAATGAACGTTGACCACAACTACGGGGCCGCGTCGGGCAGCCAACACAAGATCTTCTGCTTTTCTCGGTCGGAGGAAGTTCTCCAATCCGGGTATCTGCCGAGCTTCGGCCACAAGCCTATCCCACTCCTCAGCCGAACGGCGGTGATTCCGAGCGGTCTCTTCGAGAGACCCCACGTTTTCCGTTGCCTGAGAATTCCGTACTGCGGAGGATGAGCCGGTCTCAAGCTGCTTCCCAACCGCCTCGAGCTTTTCAGCTAGCGTAGGGTCCGCTGTACAAATTTCGTCCAATGGAGTACGAAGCTGAAGTTGCCGACCCCATACAATTGCTCTTCCTTCTTCGAGCCATTCAAGCGCCTGGGAATATTGCTGAGCACCAATAGCAGCGGCGGCGGCTTCAGTTGCGAGATCTCCCACCGAAGCAACATCTTGGTATCGACGGTTCGCCGCCGCGCCTATCCAGACCAACCGAGGTAAAAGGCTCATAGCGGTCCGATGGGCGTCCATGCTGGATTCTGGGGATTTAGACATTTGTGCCCATTGTCGAGCATTCGCAAAGCGGATAACTGCAGGGCCGGACCGAGATCTAGCGGCCTGCCGCAGATAACCTAGCATAAGTTCTGCATCATCTGTACGACCTAAATTCTCCAAACGACGAGAGATAGAAAAGCTTAGGCTAGTAAGAAATCGAGGTTTTTGCAAGTGTCCATCAGGCGTCAAGGAGACGGCCTGTGTCTGAAGTTCAACCGCCTTATCGACATCTAAGAGGTTTCCAGAGTGCCCGAATCGACGTCCATAGGAAACTCCCAAGTTATTGAGCATGCCTGGCCGATCCGGATGGGCTTCGTACATGAGCGATATCGCCTACTCTTGATAGTGGATTGACTGGTCAATGTCTTCAAGCTGACGAGAATATCGAAATCGATGGCCGTAAGCCACACCCAAGTTGTCTAGAAGACCTATTTTCCGAAGATGCCCATTCGAAACATTAGGAATGGCCTCTTTGTAACTTTCAATAGCTTTGTCGATGTCTGCAGGGTCACCCGAGCGATCGAATCGACGAGCGAGCGAGAGTCCTAGATTGTTCAAATAACCCGATTTTTCCCCAGGCTGGAGCGCAAGTAGGATTGCCTGCTGATGGCAACCAATTGCTTTCTCAAGGTCAAGTGAGGAGTCGAGATGTTCAGATGTGCGCTCATAGGCAAGCCCCAAGTTGCTTAGCAAAGCGGCTTTCCTCGGGTTGCCATCGGGAAGAAGATTGGCGACCTGATCGAGGTACTCGATAGCCCCATCAAGATCAACGAGATCCCCTACACGACCAAATCGCTCATAGAGAGAAAATCCCAGATTGCTGAGAGCCATGGAGCGATTATCTGAGGATATCGAAGAAGCTCTTCGATAACACTCGATGGCTTCATTTATGTCATTTAGATTTCCAAATCGCTTGAATCGACCTGCGAGCATGTTTCCTAAATGTGTTAGCCGTACTTCTGATTTCTCTGGGTTGTCATCAGGTGCGGACAAAACGGCCTGTTGGCTATGATCGATAGCTTTATTGAGATCGGATATATCGTTAGTCCGCTCGAACCGACTTTCAAAGGCAGCGCCGAGACTTTGGATAGCATACGTAACTTCTGAGTGGTTTTTCGGTAGGGATGAGAGGATACGCTGGTGGCAATCGATAGCCGCATCGATGTCGGGCAAGTTGTCTGAGCGCTCGAACCTCTCTTTAAATGAGACCCCGAGATCATTCAGAAATTTGGTGTGGCCCAACAAAGTATTAGATGTGAGGGCCATGGCGTGTTGTTGGTGTTTGATGGCCTCGTCAAATCCAGCCATATCCAGAGTCCGTTTGGATCGGTTTCTCAAGGCTAGTCCAAGATTATTCAAGAATTTGGGCTTCTCAGGATGACTATCAGGCGCAGTCAGAATAGCCAGTTGGTAGCATTGAATGGCTTCGTTTATGTCACAAAGCCCGCTGTGGAGTGCAAACCGGCTGGCCAAGGAGCCGCCTAGGTTACTTGCGAAAATAGCCAGCTCTTCGTGATCATCAGCAGCAAACAAGAAAGAGTACTTGTGATACGTGATCGCTTCTTCAAGGTCAGACGCTTGACCCAAGCGTTCAAAGCGGCGCTGAAGAAAGATACCCAGGACCGAATGAAGATCGAGTTTATGCCGACCACCATCAGGAAGATTCAAGGCACATCTTTGAGTCTCAAGGGCCTTGTCTAAATCTGCGAGACTCCCGCCTACTTCAAACCGCTGCATGAATATGAACGCTAGACGAGACAGCTCCACAGGTGTGTCAGGATGGTCCTGGGTCATGAGCGACAGTAATCTAGCACGAAAGTCAATAGCTGCCTGAGCGTCTGCCAAATTTCCTGTTTGTATGAATCTTCCGGAGAGCGCGCCAGCTTGTCGTCGAAGCTGTGTCAGCCAAAAATCTCCAAGCATAAAACCAGGACCACTAGCTGCGCCATCCAAAGCAGCCTCACTAGATACAGAAGGTTGCTCCATAGAGAAGAGTATACAATACTACGAGTTCGCCCAGTTTTTATTTGAACCTAGCCCAGAAGAAAGATTGCGATGAATAAGAGGTGAGGATTCGCTCGATTTAGTTTATCGAAATGCATCCGGCGATGCGGGGCTTTACATCCAACCGTACTTCACGTGATCAAGAGGGAATCTTCTTTGTCACAGTTTTAATATTTGTTTAAAGTTCCACAAGGTGGGAGGTGACTCTAATCACAGGAGCGGGAGCTTCAACCAGATGTGAAACGAGCAACGTATTTTGTTCAAGATCGAGTATGATATACGAGACACGAAACGGAAACGAGTGGAATTAGAAGAGGGTAGATACATCAAGATGTATGCGAACGAGATTCAACAAGAAATGAGTAGATTTAAAGCCACATGTTGTTCGGCTCACGGACTACGTTTCACGGTAATTATCGGGCTTGTCCAGTGCTCCCAGTCTTCCTCTTTCGCAGCATCGCCGGTGATCTTGAGCGCCCGAAGCAAAATTTTATAATTGCCGTCAGGAATGGCCGTGCCGTTGGTGAACTGCTGAACGCTGTGGCCCATGCTAAAGAACTGCTTGTTTCGGGTGAGGTATTCCCGTCGAAAGACTCGGCCAACAACCTCGAGTCCCGCAAAAGTGTCTTCAGGATTCGCCCGCTTCACGGTAATCGGCTTCCGGGCAAAACGATAAAGACGACGTGGATCGATTGCAGCCGCTGGCAGTAGATTAACCAGGTCTACAAGGAGCAGAGGGGTGCCCGACGTAAGACTGTACACGATACTGGGAAAGTCCGCACCGCTCAAGGTGAAGGTGGCGTTTTCCGAAACTGCCTGGCTCTTTTGATTCTTGAGGCTTGGAGCAGGTGCGGTGGCAATGACTGGCATATCCTTCAGAGACGCGGCTACACCGAGATAGGTTGTGCGTAGGAGAGTGCCATCCGACCCCTTCGCTTCGATAAACCCAGAAAAGATAGGGAATTGCTTGGGGTCAGCTCCAGCGGGAGCCTTAATCTCAATCTTGACGGGGAGCGATTGCCCAGCAGCTACAGTCACCGAAGAAGGCGAGATCGAGACGGAGGCGGGTTTCTCAATGGGGCTAACCTGCGGGCCGACTAGGGTATTTTCAGCCAACAGTCATTAACCACAAACTAAACGGCTTACAGATAGCTTGACCATTGGACATGGTTGGAGAAGTACCAGTTGCGACATGAGCCAAGGAGTATGTCACGGTTTGGTTCCCATCGTTCTTAACCGAGACCTCATGAGAACCTTGGAAGTGGGCAGTGTCGTTCAGAAGGAGTTCGGCGGGCAACATGCTCCCCGTGCCCTTTATAGCGTCGTATACCTGTATCAAACCGGCCCCTTGATGCGCCGCTGACTCTAGAAGATTCCCGCCAGCGCCGCTCCCCGGGACAGGGATTGCTGTGTTTTGAAACATTCCGAGTACAGATTTGGCGGTGGCTTCGTTTCTGCCTCGAACCTGTAAGAGTAACGCGGCGGAACCTGCAGCAAACGGGGCGGCCATGGATGTTCCAGAATGGACTTGGTAGGAGCCTTGGGTGACGGGCCAGGTGGAGAGGATATTCGTTCCAGGGGCAGATACCGACGGATTCATGAACATGTCGTTGGATGGTCCCCAAGTACTGCCAACGCTCATAGCTCCAACACCCGAGAGTTTTTCGGCGTTCCCAACGGATATAACTCCAGAGCCGGTAGCTGTGTACCATCCGCCAAAAGCGCCGTCATTGCCAGCTGCAAACGTGACGATCCTACCCTTGGCGACGATCCGGCTCGCGACGAGACTGGAAGCGGATTTCGCCCAGGCGTCGGGAGCGCCAAGGGAGAGGTTGATAATGTCGTTGCCGTCTTCATAGGCCTTATTAAGAGCGTCAACGAGGATAACGTCGTTGGTTGAGCCTTGGCACCCGAAAATGCGATACGCGTTGATGGTAGCCTCGTAAGCGACACCAGAAATATTATGTGGGTTGTTGGGGTTAGCGCCAATAATGCCCGCCACGTGTGTCCCATGGCCGTTGCATTGAGAAAGGGGCTAGATCCAAGTAAGCGTTTGATATGGATCAGGCATGTCCAAGACTTACATCGCTATCAGGAATGGGAGGTGGACTTCCCTTACGAGCAGTGAAGGCGTCGCCGACAAAATCAAACCCTCCGGCCACCTTGTTTCCAGGACCAAACTTGCCTCCGAGCGCCGGATGGGTATAGTCAATGCCTGTATCGAGTATGGCAATTGTGACGCCCTTGCCGAAACGACCCTCGCCATGCAGCTTGGCTACGCCAGTTCTAGTGTGAGCGGCCGCATTTTCGTTTGCAGGAGTGGAGCCAGTAGATTCATTGGCACGAGTATCAGTGATGTTAGGAGGAGGATAGATATATACGGGTGTAATGGACTATCGTGGTGGTGGTGAGTGCTGATTATGATAACGCTCATTAGGCGCCTGCTTACCTGGACGCCATTTGCTTGCGCCAGTTTGGCAAGGTCGGCTTCGCTACCGAGTGTAACCGCAGCGCCGGTCAAAAGTTCGCCTGTGTATTCCTTTTGAACATCCCAGACGACTCCGCGACGTTCAAGGTCATGGTAGAGTTCCGCATGAGGGGACGAGAAGCCACGTTTAAGGTGGGATCCCGGTTTCAGTTCGACGATATATGCCTAGTAATAATACAAACTGCTCGTGAGGTCCAGAGTTAAAGTGAGTGTAAGTATAAGAACGTACGCCAGGAGCTACGTCTTCGGTTACAGTCTGGTCGACAGAGTTGACTGAGGCAGCACCGGCGGCAAAGTGAACAACACCAGCAGCGATTGCCAAAGAGAAGCGCATTTATGAAGAGAAAGAGATACTAGCAGTTTAGATGCTGATACGAAAAGATAAGACTCAAATAAGGAACGGTTGAAGGTCGAAGAAGTTGTAAACTGATCTGACGACCTTGGCCGTCCTCGTAACCGTTTTATACCACGGACGACATGCTATGTGAATGTAGGTGAACGTTCTAGCGGCACAGCTCAAACAATTGCTGGCATCATACGTAAAATAGATCAGGGTGATAAGCATGTTAAGCGATACTGAACAATAATCACAACATAGGGCGTCAGAATGACCCGTAACTACCGATTGGGGAAGGAACAAAACGGTTGTGATTATTGGCCTATGATTCCACAGGAGTCGTCAACATCGAGAGGAAAAGTCAAGTTGAACTTTCGGCGAACTGTGGGTTTGTAAGGTGAATTCACTCTTTGTAAGCACGGGCGCTTTGTTTTGGTACTCTATCACCTAAGGAGACCCGTGAACGGGTGTATCATGAGCCAGCTTGTCCGCCGTGATTGTGAAGCGGTTGCTGGCCAAGAGCGCCCACTGGTGGGTGGTTTTGAAACGGAAGCAACATATACAAACTTACCGGTACGATAACGAGAAGGGAAGACGAAAGGATTCTGAGCTTGTCGTCTGCATAATATGCACGTCCAAGTTGGGCCATGAGCGTACCTAATTACTTCTATTGCCGTAAGTCCAGCTGTTACTTGAGCATAGTCTTTCCACTATGCATCAGCATAACAACTAATACAGGATGGTGTGAATAGTAAGTATAACGTAGCCTGATGTCACCATGATGACTGAGCAGGTTACTGCGTCGCCGCCGGGTAAGTATCCGCGGGGAATCATCTTTGGCGTCAAGCCATCAGCCACAGTATCATGACCACAACTCTCGAAATGCCACTACGTAAAAGCGAAAAGGTTATGTAGGGATGTGTGACTCGCCAAGCAAAACGTCAAACGTACCGGAACACCAGAGCGACCAGATGGCACTGGCAAATCATCTGGTTTATGCTCGTAGGCTGAAGCTACTTGCCGTTATAGCTCCTTGTCTTTCAGCAGATTCCCTGGTTGAACCTTGGCCTCTTTGCTCATCGCCCTGACGTATGCATACCTCCCAGAATTACTGATAGTTTATGTTGTCTTTCGTCACTCGTCTCGCTTAGTAAGAAAAACTTAGTAAATCCCGCCATGAACAGATGTTTGATCACGAACCAAAGGCGTTGAACTCCTGCAAGGCAAGGCGTTTCGACCGTTCGCCTCGAGCTAATACATATGGGCTCAATACCGTTAATCAAACGGTGACACTTTTGAAGTGCGAAATAACTGAAATTAACAGATATATGCGCGACGAATACCCCTTCTTTCCAACGTAGAAGGATGAGATAATAAGACCAGTAAGAACAGATACGATTAAGCGCATCCTACTTATTCGGCAACAATTTCTCACCGATGATAGGCAACTCAACGTTCCCGGTGACTCGAACCTCATTGCAAACCGCTCATATCATTGTTCTTTGCGCAGCTTCCTGAGCATTTACTGTTGCAATAAATGTGACCTCCTGGATTCAGTCTACGTATGCCGTCAACCCAAGAATGTTCCGGAATGAGTATAGAAAGCAAAATGTATTGTTTACTAAGCCAACTAAGAACCGATCACAAGACAAGCCAAGCTACCGTGTCATGCTTACGGCTGCACGTTTTGGCTAAGCAAACAAACTTTGTCAGATGAGTGAAGCAGACTTTAAAAAACAGCGAGCTTACGGGAACTGGCCGAGGACGTTGCCGACGGGGTTGTAGTGGCAGACATAGTAGTTGGCAACCTGATGCGAGGGGTCAATTCTAATATTCTGCCTATAAGCTGAATGAGAGCTTCACTTACACCATAGCTCGCGTCAAAGATAGTACCAGGAGCGCATTGCTTCAGCGCGCATCCGAGCTTCGTCGTTGACTTCCACACAACTTGGGTCCAGTGGGAGTAATCATCAGGGCCCTTATAGTCAGCTGGACAGAATTCTTGTTAATGAGCACCCCACTAGAGAGTAACATCACATACCGCGCTCGGCGTTCCACCAGCCGATGGCGGTGGCGATGGATGGGTTACCAGTACCAGCGGCCAGGTTCTGACCAGACTGGCTATGCTACATCAAAGCAAGCTCATCAGTACTCAGACGTGCGAAGGGAGCTGCTTGCTCACCTGGAACTTGCACTGATTAGCCCACGCCTGCGCGCTTGCGGCGAGCGAGCTATCCCAGACAAGAGCCTTCGCGCCGTGCTTGGCCCGTTCGTCGTTGTGCGCTTTGAGGTAATCCGCAGTAGCATCACGGCGAGCGAGATGCCCACCGAGGTGAGTGCCGGTCATGTGGATTTCGGTGGTGTTAGCGGAGTGAGCGTCACGCCAATGAGCGGAAACTGCAGTGGCAGCAGCAAGCAAAGCAACAACTGGAGCGGTGAACTGGACCATTTTGTTTGGCAAAATGGAGCTGAGAGAAGTAGAGCTTAGTGAGATGGATGTGTAGAGATGGATGCTGTTAACTAGTTGTTGTCATGAGCCAGTATTTATACCTTTGAGCCTCGTGCTGCACAGTGCCGAACCAATACCTGATGTTTCACTTGAGCGCATATATTCTGCGGCCAGCCGTCTCAGGCGAATAAGCGGTATGATGCGAGCTTAATCCATGCCGACCGAGTCGGCGCCAGGTCGCTTGATATTGATTTAGACCATGTGGGGCACAATTGGCGCTGAACAGCGCCTGTAAGCGCAGTTCGCGTCAACCACGCCTAAAGCTCGCCGAGTTGGCCGAAATCGCTTACAGTTTCACACCACCGACTTTCGACGCTGCTTGCACATGATCTCGGCCATAATGGCGCAGCAGCGCACAATGCGTATGTTAACAACATCGCATTTTCGACATCTAGGTATCACACTAACACATTACTAGACAGTAATCAACCTACCGTCAGGTGAGCTTGCTACCACCATTTCGAAGTCATAAGCGGCTGCTACGCATACAGGATTGCCGCATATAGCTCACCTCATTTGCCACTAGTGGAGGTGGTAAATCAGGTGGCCACATTCAATTCAGCCTCAACCCAGTCCTTCACCCCTTGAGCAGCATCTTCATGGCGGTCTTTATACCGCATCAAATACCCTTGTAGCTGAGCGACTGAAAGACGGGACGGTGGAATGGCCTCTGCGAACAGTTTGGCCATGGATTCAATAGACGATTTTTCTTCCTTTGATCGCTCGGGGTAGAAGAGACAAAACAATTGCTCCGCTTGCCATTGCGTCGCGTGACTATATTCGATTTTGACATCCATGCGACCCTACATGGCAATCGAATTCAGCCATGAACGGCATTAAAAAGTACTCATACTTACTGGCCGTATCAGTGCCGGATCAAGGTGGTCGGGATGGTTCGATGTAGCAAACAATAAACAGCCTTCTTGAGCTTGAACTCCGTCGATGGTGTTGAGCAGACCTGAAAGAGTGATTCCAGACTTTTCAACCATATCTCCGCGTGCATCCAAACTGTGACCGGAAGTACGAGAAGAGAATGCGGCATCAATATCCTCGTAAAGGAGAATGCAGCGTTGAGGCATCGAAGTTATGAGATCGGATAAAATGCCATCATGGATCCTGAACAGAAACCAATTGAGATAGCATATAGGGAAGAGAATCGTACCCACGCCTTCATCGAAAGAGGTACAATATATATATCCAGTCCCAGTTCGCTCGCCAATGCATGGATCGAGCTTGTTTTTCCGGACCCAGGCGTACCTATGCCTACGTTGACATTTGATAGCGGTTGTTGAAATCTTTGCTCACCGAAAAGCAGATAGCCCCGTCGGTATGGAATGCCTCTCTGAGCGTACCATTGCTTCCCATCCAAAAACTCTTTGACGTCTCCGAACAATTTTTCCTTGATCTGAGGCTCCAATACTACACTTCCGTAGTTACGATGCGGCTTTGAAGTAAGGCGCTTCCAGTTTCCGTATCTTCGTTAATCGTAAGTAAGTAGCGAAGGAATAGTGTGCATATAGAGACATACTGGTCTGCGATGTAAATGGTAATTCCAGTAAGGTCTCTGTTACGGTATTCAGCTCCAGCCTGTTCAATAAGGCGTTTCAGGGGTGACTGAGTAAGTGAAAACAACCTGTACGAGCATGAGCCTAGTGTAACGAATGATATTAAATTCGTACGTGAGGGTAATCGTTTCCACGGAGCGTATAGAATCTATATTGGTTCGACTTCGTGAGACCAGAAGTGGCCGGGTTTTCCAGACTAGCCAATGGTATGTGTCTGTTGGTGCACAAGTCAACGATGGTTGAGCCAGCGTACACATAGAAAAACATACCATGCGCGGGAAAGTATGTTGCAAGTGATTGTGGATCCCGCGACTTAGCTTTTGTTTGCGAGTCAGCGCCAGCAATACTGCGAGGCTTCGCAGCGACTTCGAAGTCTCTGGATGTTGAATAGTTCGGATGCCCTAAGGGAGGCTATGATTAAGCAACGTGACCACCCAAATATTATGAAGCCTTACGTTCAAGCCACTGAGTGATCCACTTGTACGCTTCATCCTCAGACTCAAAGGTTGCGGTGGTTGTGAACGCTAAAGTAGATATATGTTAAGTGTGCAGTATTCTCAAAGCTTCAAACCAAGATTGTTACTATTCACGATCCAGGACCAGATAATCTCACAAGCCCGCTTGGTCAGGTCGAATACTGCGCCAGCTAAAACCATACGAAATCCATCTTGAAATAGTGGAGACA
>WSLO01000890.1:0-11767 GCA_019677385.1 Ceratobasidium sp. 392 | reverse complement strand
TATTTAATCAGTTTACACTGTGAACGATTAAGACCTTTAAGTTAGTTATTGATAATCTGAATATTCTAAGTGCGACTTGTCCTAGATACAAGTAGTACTGTGCGTATTAGGTAGACTCCTCTCTCTCCAAGCCCTTAAGCTCTTTGTTCCATAGTCTACCCCGATCCGTAACAAAAAGTCTGGGTCGATTCCCAATCGTTCGTATAAGGCCTTCAGGAAGTGGCTGTTAAACGTTACTCCGCGATCTGAAATTGTTTGCTTTGGCAACCCGTGGAGTTGCCATATTTCCTTGGTGAAGATCTCGGCAAGTTCTTCCGCGTTGGTTGATTCGAGACATGGGATAAAGTGCGCTTGCCGCGAGAAGCGATCTACTACCACAAGGATGCTGTCAAACCCTTGTGACTTGGGAAGTTTGACGACGAAGTCATAATTGATTTCTTCCCATGGTTGACTCGGTAGGGCGATGTTCTTTGCTGGTACTGTTACTTTGTTCCCTTTGCTTCTCTGACACACTTCACAGGTGTCCACAAACCGGTTAACCTGGAACTTCATTCCTGACCAGTAATAGCGTCGTGATAATAACTCAAGGGTTCTTGCCTGGCCCTGGTGTCCGGCGATAGGGGAATCGTGATGTGCTTCCAGCAAACAAAGGCGAATATCCTTGCTGTCTGGTACTACAATTCGTCCTTCGTACCACAGAAGCTTTTGTTCCCAGGTGTACTTATCGTACTGCTTTCGGACAGAGGGAGGGAGCTCTTCCTTCTTTTGGGTACTGAGGATGAGCGTTGTTAGGGACTCGTCTTCTTCCTGTGCTTCTCGAATCGCGGAGATGATATCAATAGTGTCTTCCCCCCTAAAGCCTTGGAAACGTTCTGCAGCGATCATGATTTGGGCCGCGTTTGGGATGTCTGCATGGTCGTGTCTTTGTGAGAGTGCGTCTGGTTTCTCGGACTGTTTTCCTGGACGGTAGGCAATATTGAAATTGTACAATTGGATCATCTGATGCCATCTCGCATGTCTTCTGTTCCAAACGTGGGCATCCTTCCAGTGCTCCAAGTTCCGATGATCGGTGTAGACGGTAATAGGTTCCGGGGTGTACTCGAGGTATAATCGCCATTGCTCAAAGGCCGTGATGATCGCTAGTAGTTCTTTGTCGTGCGTGTTGTAGTTCATTTGTGCGTTGTTGAAGCTTTTGGAAAGGAAGGCGATTGGGTGGAGATAACCATCATCTTGTCTTTGACTTAGGATTGCCCCCATCGCCACGCCTGAAGCATCTGTTTCCAGAAAATAGGGTTTTCTGGGGTCGGCGTGTACCAAGACAGGTTCTTTGGTGACCCGCTCTTTGATCCCATCAAAGGCCTGTTGTTGGCTGACGCCCCATTCCCACTTTGTTTCCTTCCGTGTGAGGTTATTCAGTGCTCGAGCAATTGTGCTGAAGTCCCGGATGAATCTTCTGTAAAAATTTACGAAGCCTAGGAAGGACTGTAGTTGTTTGACAGTCTTTGGTTCCTTCCAGTTGGTAATGGCTTCGACCTTGTCTTTTTCCATGGAGATTCCTTCTGGTGAAATGACAATTCCCACGTAGGTGACGGTGGTGGTGTAGAAGACACATTTGGAAGGTCGGCAGAAGAGATTGTTGACTCGTAGCCTTTTCAAGACTTCCTTGACGTGTTTTGTGTGGTCCGCTCGGTCCTTGGAGTAGATGAGAATGTCATCCAGGTAAACTACCACCGTAACATCAATGAGGTCCCTAAAGATGTCATTCATGAATCGCTGAAAGACGGCCGGAGCGTTTTTTAATCCGAAGGGCATGACGACGTATTCGTACAGCCCTTCCTTTGTCCTGAAAGCAGTCTTCCATTCGTCTCCTTCCTTGATTCGTACGTTGTTGTATCCCCATCGTAGGTCTAGTTTTGTAAAGATTTTGGCCTCTTGTAACTTTTCTAGGAGGTCTCCCTGGATGGGGATAGGGAACTGATCGCTTCTTGTAATTGCGTTAATTTTTCGGTAATCGACTACGAGTCGTAACGACCCGTCAGCTTTCTTGACGTAGAAGCATGGTGCCGCTACTGGCGACTTGCTGGGTCGAATCTTTCCGTCGGCTAGTTCTGTATCTAGGTACTCTCGTAGGGCTTTAGATTCACCCGGAGACATGGGGTAGGTCTTGGCAGGCTGGGGAAGTTCTGCATCTGGAAGTAGATCGATTCCGCAGTTGTGATTCCTAAAGGGCGGTATCCCCTTGAACAGTTCTGCGTCGAATACATCCTTGTATTCCAGAAATTCATCTGGGATCTTTTGCAGTTCGTCTGTTCCTAGTTTTCCTTCCTCACTTCCTGACTGCCCCTCGTCCCTGTATCGGATTTGGAAGGGATTCCAGGAAAGATCCGGGTCGACTTCAGTGAGCCATGTTCTTCCTAAGATGAGGGGAGTAGTTCCTAAGGGCATGGCATAGAAGCGTTGTTTGAAGGTCCTTCCTTCCACCGTGATGTGGAGGGAGGTCCTGAACCGGATGACGGCGGGGCTTTCCTTCCCATCAATGGCGATAAGGTTCCAGGGATGCGTGAGTTTGATGAGCGGCAAAGAGTGTTTCCGAGCAAACGTGATGTTGATGAAGTTCCTTGAAGAACCAGAATCGATTAGAGTTTCAATAGGGTCCGTGATTCCTTCTAAGCTGGTGTAAACAGTAGGTGTATTAGAGGATGCTTTTAAGTAGTAGGTTACAGGCTTAGAAGGTTTCTGGGCGCTAGCTGACACGGAGGCAGGGCGCAATTTTAGTTTTCCGACTCCGTGGAGTGGGATTCTTCTTCATCCGGCGAGGATGTTTCCGCGGCTTTCCCGGTTTCCTTTCTAGTGGTTGTGTGGCTCCACTCTTTGGCCTTGCAATCCTTAACTCGGTGTCCTGATTTGGCACATTTGATGCATAGGTTAGCGTCGCGTTGTCTCTGGATTTCTTCCTGAGGTACTCGTTTTGATTGGTCCTTCTTTTCCTTGTTGTCGTACCTCTTGTACTGGTTTGAAGGTCCTCCTTGTTTTCCCTCGATGTTGCGGGCTTTGTACAAAAGTTCGTCGATCTTGATTGCGTTAGTGAACCAATCTTCCAGGGTCCATTGGGTGGTGTCGTGGAAGGCGGTGCCTTTGAGTAGTTCCTTTTGGACCTCCGACTTGAGTCCTCTGCGGAAGCGGTCGATAAGTGGTTGGCTTTCCCATTCTAGCTCTTGGGCCACCGTTCGGAATTCCGTGATGTAATGTTGTGCTGATCCGGTTTGAGCAAGTTTCTCCATTGCCCGGAGTGCTTTCTCTCGCTTTGCTGGGTCACCAAACGCTAGCTTGAAACCCTCTTCCATTGCCGCCCAGCTTCGAAGGTAGGGATGCACTTGATTTGCCAGGTGTTGGGCTAATAGAGGTCTAGCCCATTTGGCCGCTTCTCCGCTTCCCATGTTGTTTAGGAAGGCGTTGATTTTTCGCGTATCCGTAAAGGCATCTGGGTACTCTTCGAAATACAATTGCATTTGCATTAAGAAAGTTTCGGCCTCTGCTCCGCGTTTGCCGTTGAATTCGGCAGGCTTCTTGATGCGAGCAGACTTGGGAATCTCCCTTCGCTCTCGGTGTTGGTGGTGATTGGTAGGATCTCCTCTAATACTTTGAGGGCAATCCCCTACTCCCATATCAAAGTCGAAGAGATCTGAGCGCATAGATAGCGCTGACGCTGGTCGTTTGGGTTGCTTGCTTTGTTGTTCGTCCACTGCTTGTACGATCTCCAAGATGCTTTTGAGCTGTCCTTCTTGGGTAATGAGGGAGCTTCTCATCGCTCCCAGAGATTGTTCTAGGTCTTGCTGCATGGTTGTTAGTGCGTGGTTGGTATCCTCGGTACTTCGCCTTAGACTAGTGTTAAGATCCTGCGCGATCTGATTTGTGGCGTTCGTGACATTTTCGTTAAGTTGTACGATGTTGTTTGTTTGGGCTGTTAGGAACGTTCCCAAGTAGTTAATTGCTACCGGGATTTCTTCTACTCGTTCGTTGAGGGTCTCCATTTCTAGCCTTAAACCCCTGAGTGTGTGATTGATTTCGTCTACCCGGTCACGGGTTTCCTGTAGGAGGCCGTGAGCGTCATCAATTCCATCTTCTAGGTCGTCCAGCTGCCTGTTTTGTCGCCTGACACTTTCTTCCAGAAGGTTTACTGTTTGTACTACTTGCGGGATTGGTGCTAGTTCTGGTAGGATCTCATTCCTGGTGCGTTGGGCAAAAGCTTCGAGGATGTTTTCGATGAATTGCCTTACCCCTTCTTGTTGTCCAGGCGGGATGGGTCCTTGGAAGGGCTCAGGCATGGGCCATATTGGCCTAGGCGCTTCTGGTTGTTGGCGTACCCATCGGAGTGGCGATTGGGGTCGCGGAGGTAGGCTCACAAGCGAGTTGGTCCGGGAGGTTAGGGCGTTGCTGGCTACTGATGAGGCCGTAGGTTCGATGTTTCCCCCGTCTGGGTTATTGTCTGCTTCTTGCACTGATTCGACGGGTGACTGGGGTATCGATACTTGCGTTGGTTCTGCTACGCTAGGTGCAATGCTTGGTACTAGTCGTACTACTTCTCCTGTTTGCCGATTTCTTCTTCGTAGGGCTGCGCCCGTTAGACGATGCCGTTCTTCTATCCAATTGTTTCCAATTTCATGGATGGTTACGTTAGTGGGTTGATCTTGATCCTGTACTTCCTCCATAGTGGTTCTTCTCGAAGTATCAGGGGCTGCGGTTTTGACCCTGATCGTGTGATCCTCCTGAGGGAATTCGCCGGGTACCAAACGTGGTGATTGGTTGTGCTCCGTGAGTCGCGAACTTGACCTAACTTGTCCCGCCGCGCTTGCTGCTCGAGAGGAAGGCAGTCGGGTCCGTGTGGGGTACCTTCCTCTTCCAAAGGAAGGTCCTGGTAAGGGCCGTTCTGGGCTCGGTTGTCTTGAAGGTGCGTTGGACATTCTTAAATTAGTCCAGTAGTGTCGGCGAACTTGATAAGATCTTTAACTGCTCGCTTTGTAAGTCGGTCTAGTTGTTTGTACCCTTTGGTGTTGTTTCTCGTGGCACGACTTGAATTCCTGGTTACTTTAATAAAGTAAAAGGCGTAGATTAATGCCTTAGTTGGTCGTGATAGTCGCCGTAAATTCCAGCGTAAGGGTACTTCTAGTCGTGTGTCAGCCACGGGTAAAGCTTGTTCTACAATGTCGCAACCCTCTACTAGAGGTTGTGAACTCGTCCTTGTAAGTCCTTGCAAGGACTTAACTCGTGCGCTCCGCTTGTGGAGGCGTTCTCGTGGCTTGGTTGTGGACCGCGGTCCCGTGTGGGTGAATGCCCCGTTAGTGGTTCTTGTGGCTCAAGGCCCTTAAGCAGACTGAGGAGTGCTACTACGACTGTAGTGGCACGACTAATGCTTTGTAACTTAATCGCTAAGTCTCACTTACTTCCAACATTGGACTGTAGAGGGGAGAGTTGACGAGGTAGAACAAGCTGGAGATACCAGGCTTGTTCTAGGCTGTATTAATACTAACTACTGCACGGTCTGTGCGTACATGAGTCAAGAACGTACAGAGGGGCAGTACACAGGTGTTAGTGGTTCAGGTACAGTGGTAGCCAATCGTAAGGAACGTGTGCCACAAGAGAGATGGCATGAGTCAAGGAAGCGATGGCATAGCCTAGGGTGGCTAAGTGTTCCGGAAGGGAGTCCGGACTGGTAGCTCAGTAGTGTCTAGCCACGGGACGGTAGGAAAGAGGCGCCGTGAGGCGCAGAGAAAAGGAGTGACCGTGTAGGGTTACGACACCATCTCAATTCCATTTGCATCTTATGCTCGCTCGCTAACTGGTTTAACTGGTTTAACCTGGACATTCACCAACTCGACGTCATATCCGCTTTCCTCAACGGCAAACTAGCCGAAGAGCTCTACATGCATCAAATACCCAGCTTTGACAATGGCCTGGGTAACGTCTTACGACTGCAATGCTCGATCTACGGCCTGAAGCAAGCAGGACGCGTCTGGAACGAGATGTTCGACCACAAGCTCACTGCAATAGGCTATACGTGCTTGCTCACCGACAGCTGCGTCTACCAATGCATCCACAAGGAAGGTGAACAACACCTAGTTGCTTTCCTAGCCATTCATGTCAACGATTGCATGCTCGTCACCACGGCTAACCACACCGCTAATGCGATCAACGAACTACTCATGGAGTTCGACATGCGCAACCTAGGCAAGCTACGACATTTTCTAGGCATCCACTTCTCACGCAATCGCACCAACCGTACCCTTATACTCAACCAAGGCGCATACATCGACAGCATGATCGACGAGGCTGGCTTACTAGGCGCTTACCCCACCGACTCTCCCACATCGACGACTACAAACCTCAATCGCAACGATGGTGCACGACCGCATTATAACTACGGAAGGATGATTGGACGACTCATGTACGCAGCTATATGCACTCGTCCGGACATCGCTTACGCAGTTAATTACCTTGCACAGTTCACTACGTGCTACGGTCAAGCTCATGTCACCGCGCTCAAGCGCATTCTCCGTTATCTCTCCAGCACTACGCACTACGGTCTTGTTTATCACCGCAACACTGACCAAGTACTCGACTTCAGTGAAGTTGGCTACTCGGACACAGACTGGGGAGCTAACCAACTCAATTGCAAGTCAATCTCTGGGCATTGCTTCATACTTGGAGGGGCTGCTATCAGCTGGTCCTCTAAGAAACAACTGACCGTTGCTTTATCAACAATGGAGGCTGAATACATGGCCCTTGCCCATGCATCGGCCCAAGCCCTATGGATTTGCCAGTTCTTCCATGAACTCGGCTTCCCTTCTGAAGCGCCAACCTTACTCCTTTCCGACAACCTCGCCGCTCTTACCCTCTCTGTCGAATCTCAATATTGAGGCCGATCAAAACATATCGACATTCGACACCACTTCATGCGCGACTGCATTCAAAAGCGAATGCTTTCAACCATGTACGTGAACACCAAACAGAATCTGGCTGACGCATTCACCAAGGCGCTACCTACAACTCAGTTTAACACACTGATCTCGGGCGTTATGGGCGAACAAGAAGAAGGTGAAGTTCATATTATTGATATCGATTAAAGAACAATTTTTGTCGATTTGTCTTGTCCAAATGTAACGCATATACAATGTTACTTATAACTGTTTTCTCTCTTCTATTCTTTTCTGTTCCTATCCCAACTCCATATATGATCCCACAATTGAGGGGGAGTGTAGAAATCTTATATCGTCAGCAAAACCAGTCAAATCGCCGGAGATCTCCAGGGATCTCCGGCGATTCGGACTTGTCGCCAGAGATCTCCAGAGACCTCCGGAGAATTTCGGAGAATTTGCTCCAGAGATCTCCAGAGATCTCTGGAGACCTCGGGAGACAAGTCCGGGCCGCTGGAGAATTGGCCGATTTCGTTGAGATGTAAATACATAAACAAATAACATAGAGTACCCTAGAACAATTGTGTGATGGAATGTGCCAGCATATATGCAAAGGTGCAACCTTTGCATACAGAGGCATGTAGAATGTCCTAGTTACCGCTCTAACGTGTATATAAGGAGGCCTCTAGGCTCCGTAGGTAGATCATTGTGAATATAAGTCTTTTACCCGTTCATCTCACACACGCTTTTGAGCGTCGTCTTAGGCACACTGCACACCGCGCATATAGTATAGTTTTACTTGTTTTTATTACATCTTTCTACAGTGTACCTATGCGTTTGTCTCCCTCGCCGGATCGACTATCCGCAAGTGCCCGCGCAGACGCTACGACGAGATCGAGCATCTGTCCTCATGCTTGTTTGAACACCGCACCAAGGCCTATGGCACGCTCAACCACCTCAACACCCATGTCACCATGCAGAAACACGGAGCCAAGCGTAACCCGAGTGGTACATTCCCATTCGCCAACTCCAACATCCGCTAACCTTGCAATGCAGAATTCAAAGAGCTCCGAAAGCTGTGGCGCAGCCAGAAAAGGGCCAAACAGCTACGGAATCGCCCCGGCAGGCGGTGTGGAGTTGGACACGGCGACGATAATCCCCGTTCGCCCCATCGCACCGCGTCCGGGTCCTATAGCAGCGACCACCGCGCTTTTTACGCCCTCTATATTGCGCCGCCGCGCTCTCTTATACTCCTCCCGCGCCAAGGCGCTCTTACAACTTATCTGTGCTGCCGCGCTTTTACATCCCATACGCACCACCGCGCTCCCACATCCCACAACGCTGCCGCGCTCTGGTACCCTTTATGCACCGCCGCACCTTTACATCCCTACGCGCCATCGTGTCTTTTACGTTTTCCTGATGTTGCGTGTTCTCCGGTGCCTCGGCCGGGCATTTACCCCCTGAAATATCCATCCTAGATCTGCTCAACTAATGCTTGTTTGTCTTTGCAGCAACAAGTCGCTATCTAGGGCGATACAGCACCAGATTCGGGCCAAGCTCACTGTGTCTAAACTGGAGGTCAGCGGTGTGGCGCAGAGCTCAGGACAAGGCTTGCCATGCGATCAAGACGGAGCAGAGCGTCTCGGCCGTCTTTTTGTGATCGAGGCGGAGAACGCTTACCATCACAGGTGTCGGCGTCGCCCGCCTAACGCTCGCGACTATGACGACCGTCTATTGCGCGATGAGGAACTCCGACTGTGCAAAGAGCGGGCACACGTAACTAAGCTATCCGTCGACCATCACGGATGGCTCAAGTGGTCAATCGTTCACTTCCAACTTAGAATACATCTTCCTAATGCAGCATTGTACTATCTTTGGTGCCATAAATCACACAAAATCCAATAAATTTGGCTGGTTTGTACATGTGTTCATGAAGCCCGGATGTACTCCGGAAGTAATTTGACTTACAAATCAAGGGCTCTCATACGAATATACGATATCTGAGAGATCTGAGCATTTGGGCTCAAATCTCTCAGCAATTTTGACTGGGGCTAATGACATAGTGAAATCTTGGAACTTTATGTTCGTGTATACAGAAGTACTGAAATGATACTTAATAATTGCCGTAACTCCTGTATCGAGGCGTGTTATAGGTCGAGCATTAGTGGTCTCGCGTGTAGGATCATACAGACTGTTGCTGGAAAAGAATTTTTCATAAATTACAAGGACAATTGCGCTGCGAGATATAAACTAGATGCTACAAGTATACGACCACATGACAGATAACCCAATAAGCGGAATCTAACGCCGAGCTCTAGGTCTACGCTGATGCCTTTGCGTTGCCATTCTCCTCGATTGCTTTTTGATGCGCCCTCACATCCCGTCTCCTCATTAGGATAGTGAACAGCGGGATCGTCACACAGCTCAGTGCACACCAGCCCAATATCACACCCGCGTTCAGACCAAGGTGGTTCTTGGTGTTGAATAGGATCGTCCTCACAGCTTGGGTGTTGTTACTGCGAGGAGAGACCCGTTAGAGGCTAGTTCTATATACGAAAGGGCGGAACACTCACAAGATCGGGAAGGCATGTCCGTACTGGTAGAACCACGGCTGCAGCTCGAACGGCAGCCCCGCCACCGACACGTTCACGATGATCAGCGGGATCAGGAAGAACGCCATGAACCGCGGCGTCAGTATCGTGATCATCGCCTCTGTTGCAAGCCCAAGTGCCGCCATTCCTATGTAGGTGTATGCGAAGTAGAGGAAGAACCCGCCGGCGTAGGTGTACTTGGCACCGAACGGGGCATGGAAAGGCAGCGAGATCATGGAGAAGGCGAGCGAGAGAGGAAGATAAATGGCGAGAGGAACGAGGATGCGGAGCCAGAGGTAGGAGCGGAGCCTGAGGAAGGGACCGAGAACGGCTCGAGCGGCGTCGTTGGTCATCGTCTGTGGCTAGATGTCAGCGCATACATTCAGTAAAATGATACTGGTACACACCATGATGAACGCGAAGATGCAGAGGTAGATCTGTCCGACCAAGGTAAGCGCAGTCGCGACAGGAGCGCTATGATTCGGCTCTACATCAGCATGTAATCGAACGACATTCGGTGCAAGTGCTTACTTGTATGGTCTTAGGTTCTCGGCAGCCCACCATGCGCCGCTCGTGATGGTTCGGGGGGCGGAAACCAGCGCATTGAGCGCAGTCGCGTCCCCAGCGACAGAAGTCAGATACGCGGCCGCAGACTTTGCGTTGTACGTTTGCAGAATGAACTTTGAGCCCCGTCGTACCTCCGGGGGTGTGTTGGGGTGGCCCGACGCTACGCGCCGGGCCCGTTCCAGGCGGCGCTTATTTTATGTGGACCCTGATTGACTCTGATTACTAAGCTTTCGTCGTGCCTTTTAATATAGATCTGAGGGTTCGTGGGCTGGATTAGCGATAGAACATAGAGCATGTCGCGGTACACCAACCTGAGTAAGAGCTGCCGTCGTCAGAGGCACGACGTATGTCCCGGTAGCCTGCTCGTTTCGTGCCTGTGCATAGTAGAACGTGATCGCGGACATAGGGTTGTAGGAAGAGTCGCCAGATGCGCGTGCGGCGGCAAGTCGTGCTGAGGCGTTCGCGTTGACTGGACGGATAAGTTAGAACAAATAACCATAGCTTTACTGAAGTACACACCAACTACCGCAGCCCACGCTTGTTCGTCTACGATCGCGGCACCTACGTCGCTCACGTAGCCGGCGGGCATCTGCGTCCAGCCGAGGTGTTGTTTCGTGCCGCTCTGCATAGATAAGTGTTAGAGACGGGGCGAAAAGGCGGTCGGCGACTCGTACCTGAGTGGTGGCAATTAGTCCTTGTACAACCGCCTGGCCTATCTCTCCTCCATCCTGATCGATGACCCAAGCCTTGAGGGAAGGCGCAAAGGTCGCAGAGCGCGCCAACGAACCCCTACAACGGGCGAGTCGTCAGTTTGACGTCCCTGAGCCGTTATGTTCATGGGCTCACCAGTATACAGGAAGACATATCCACATCACGGCGATCGTCAGCGCAAGCGTCATGCCCATGATCTTAATGTAGATCTTGCGCAGGTGGGCAATCTTTGGATCAAACACTAAAACGGCGAGTCAGTAAACCACCCTCTGCTATCCAACAGAGCTCGCTTACCTGTATGAGCGAACTTCTCCGGCGCAGGCAGCCTCGCTCCCGGTCCTTCGGCTGGCCGCCAAATGTCGGTATTTGCTGCCTCCTTCTCCGCTCGGAGTTCAGCTGCGGCGTCGGTCTTGGGGAAAGCGGAAGAGCTCAGAGGCTCGTTGTTGAGCGTCGAGGCGTAAGAGTGCGTGCCAGACATGACGTATGAGCTAGGAGAGGGGGTATGTTGACGAAAAGTGAATTCGGGGCGCAAGGCTATATAGGCGAGGGAAAGCCGCAGGAGGTGCGGGATTGTTGACACCGTATCAACAATGGCCCGACGAGCGGGCTCGGGCACTCTAATCCCGACACCGATGTGCGGGTACACTAATGAGTCTATGTGTACATAAATCCCGCCCTCTGCAATTAGCTAAACTCACAACCGCGCCCCGGCTCAAACCCCCTCCGCTATAGTTTGAGGGCGGAGATGGCTCTGTCGCATTATATGGATTTGGCGAAGGCACTGATACATACAGACTCAGCAGCCATGTATTCATCTACAAAAAAAAATCTGAGGATCTAGACCAGTGCAAAAGCTCAAGGGCTGGACAAGGCTAGCGGTGGGTGAAGGTTGGGAGCAGACGATCGAGATCCCGGATGACGTAAGCACCCGTGACCGCAGAAGTGTCGGCTTCTGACGCACCTCGCCAATCCGTCGCTCGGACTTGC
>WSLO01000889.1:0-11769 GCA_019677385.1 Ceratobasidium sp. 392 | reverse complement strand
AACGGCTTCACCCAAGCGAGTCCTCGCTGGCTCAACCACAACGTCGCCATCGCCACCTTGAACGCCAAGAACAAGCTCGCCGGACCACAGGCTATCTCAACCGTTGGCGCCGCCTCCGGAGACGATCAAGTCATCTGGATCACCAAAGACTCTGGCATTGACCACCAGAACGTCCGTGTTGCTGCTGCCGGGAGCGGTCAACTCGCTGTCGTTACCTGGGAACAGATTACTACTCCGAAGTGTCAACCTGTCCCTCTCAGCTGCTCCGGTACTTTTGCCGGGACGTACGCTCAACTCGTTGATGCAACCGGAACCGGCTCTGCAGTCGGAGCTCCCATCAACCTAGGCGTAAACGTGACGGTCTCTGGCGATATTGCGACGATTGGGAAGAGCGTCTGCTGGCCTTTTGTCAAGCAAACCTGGGATCTGTCCAAGCCGAAGTCGACGGGAACCGCTGTTACGAAGATGTCGTTTGCTTGTTTGAGCACGGACGGGAGTGCTTTGACGAATACCGACGGCACTACTGGTGGAGCTATTATTGACCCCGTTGTGAACACTACGTCTACTACGGCGCCCATTATTAGCTCTACTTCGATCATTGCGACTGATACTCCTGTCGCCGAAACCTCTACAATACCTCAAGAGACCACGTCCACCGTCCCAGAGCCTACGTCGACTGCGGCCCCACCGTCAACAGCTACCATTGGGACTAGCTCTGTATCATCCACAACGATCACTACTCGCCCTACCCAGACTAGGCGCTGGGGCCGCCCCCACGGCTACCGCTACTGAGTCTGTACAGGCCCTTGTAGCTGGACACTGATTTGTTGATTCAACGCCCTGACTGGATCGGGGCTCCGCCTTGCAGGTCTCGAGGCGGTGTGTTTACATTTTGACCGTGTTGTGTTATGCTAGCTTGATACAATACCATGGCTTATCACGCGCTGAGTTCCGTTTGTTTTTCGTATAAAAATTCGTGGTACATTTTCGCAAATTATACGTTATCACGACTCGGGTATGGCTAAGACTCACGCAGCAGAACCAAGCTTCGCTCGTGCAGCAAGCTCCGCGTTGATTCCCATGCTGGACTTCTCAACTAGTCCCATCATCTTACTCACATCTGTACTCCATGCGTTCAAGACATCGTCCGCCGTGCGTGGTTTCCTGATCATAACTGGTCAGCGTTGTCCGCATACACTAGCTTATTAAGTCATACCTAAAGTTGATGATGCCCTTTGGCCTGTCAATACGTGCCCAAACGGAGCCGTCTACTACGAGTTTGCATAGGGTCTCTTCCGTTTGAGGGAGTGGTAGGTCGAGCAGGGAAGTGAGGCGGTTGAGGGTGATACGGGTATAATATACAGATATTACTCGGATATTCTAGGGGAGACGGACGTCTGAGTATTTTTCATTTTGGAACGAAGAGAAAGAAACTTACATGCTCTATGACACGCATATGGAGATCTTCCCATCGCTTCTCTCCCGCTTTGCCCTTCCCGAAAACATCGGTCTCGCGCAGGAGCGCTCCGTATAACCCTTCAATACCAGGCCAACGCATCAACTCGCGGGTCACGAAGCATTTTGCGAGATTACTGGTCGCAAACGAAATTGGTAGGTCAATACAACCAACACCGAGATAAAACTGCGCCAAGCTCACTATTGAAGGTCCAGTTTAGCAAGCTCCGGGTCGTTATAGAGCCTATGCAGCATATCACTCTGCTCATTGTTGTGTGATGCTAGTACGATGTAGTAGATAATATGTTCTAATGTCTAAACACAATGCAGTTCAGTTGACTGCGAGGCCAGCATTCAAACTACGTACCGTCTTGCCACGGCCCTCAGTTTCGGCTTTGATCGAAGGCGTCTCCCAGACCTTGTAGTAGTGCTTCGCGGCATCCAGATATGAGGCGTGGTGGAGTGCGTATTGGATCATGAGGTCGTAATACTTGAGTTTGAGGTCCTAGAGCCCAAAAATGCCAGTTTGCTCCAAACTGTGTCCCAAAAATCATATACATAACCACCCACCTCGTTCTCAGCCTCTTTCAAAAAGCCCTCGTTAACTTTTCGTCCTCCCACCCGAACCTTGATCCATTCCGCGTCACCATCCTGACTCTTTCCCGCCTCGCCCTTCATATTCGCCACCAAAACCAATAATCTCATCTGCTCGAGCAGAAATTCGGTTTTCTCCCGGCGTGCCATTGAAGAATAGGTCTCAACTTGAAGATCGGACAGAAGATCGGATGCAGTTTGCGCAGATTTGAGTGCTTCAGCCGGAGAGGTCGCCTCGCCAGCTAGCTTTTCGTGATAGAGTGAAAGAGCAAGCGTGACTCGCGCACGAGAGGTTTCGAGGAAGATCTGCGAACAGAGATCATTGAGGGGCCACCAATTGAGATCCCAGAAGCTTTATAAGCTCACCTTGCCCTCGGTTACCGTCCTCAGAGTTTCTACAAGTTCAAGCCATTTAGGCCTATCCGCCTCGAGTTCTGGAAGGTAGGTCATTGCTTCTTCAACCATCGCCTGAGTCGCAGCCTTCAGTTGACCATGTTTCTTGGCGAGGAGATTGATGTTGGAGTTGACCAGACTAAAGCTCTGAGCGGCTTTGCATAGTTTAACGGTAGCGACTAGAAGACGAGATGTGGATGAAGCGTCTGCACTCTGATAGAAACCAATCAATGACAGGCTCATTATGGAGAATTTGACATACATTTCGTGTTTGCTTTTCCAGTACAAGCAGTTTGTCGATGGCCGCTTGTAGCTGTCCTGACTACTTGGCGTCGTCAGATTTGGCGTGGTGAGACGGCTCGTAAATAAATACCTGAGCGAGAGACTCTGCCTCGGGAATTAAGGCGTCGACTTCGGAAGTATAGTCTAGATCCATTGGTTAGTATCAGTTTCATATTAATCACTTACATATGAACTCGCCTTTCTCTTGCTTTTTGTTTTCAGCGGACATAATGGTGAGAGTCGAGCTGGGATGAACGCGTCGCTGATCACGCGCTTGCGTGTCGGTTAGTGGAAATCCGTGGCTGTGCAGTCTCGATAAGCACCTGGGATGGAAGGCGCTTACATGACCCGGACACGGCATACCTCCACACACGCCAATCAGTGTCTGCTGCCTATGTAGCTTATGTTCTCGAACTCTCTCTTAACGACCCTATGTATAGAACAGGATAGCTAATATACTGGTTTACCTCGTACCGGTCAAGGAGGTGGAGGCGCTTAAAACAACCATTCTTAGGACGGTTTTTCAGCAACCGAAGCATGAGAGAGTGTACGTTTTTTGAGCTGGACAAGTATGTAGAGCTGCGACTGAGCCATAATGCTGACAAATTTGTGAAATCCAGATAAAGCAAGCGCTGGCTGGAAAGTTCTGGACGCCCCGGCACGTGTTGACAAACGGCAGGCATACATGTGTCAAGTCGGTACTTATGGGGTGGGAATTCTGTATCTCGCCGCGGCTGCCATCCCTCTCTCTCACCCGGCAGATAGGGTGACCGCCTAACGATCTTTCCTCGCTCCTCCAGCGTTTCACGTTCTATAGCGCTTCGCGTTGTGTTTCCATGCTCTTAACCTCATCGGGCTCTAGTCTCGACCCTTTACTCGCTTGGAGTATGGGTAGCTCCGGAATAGGCCGCTTTCACATCAAATTTCCACTCAAGCTCGATTGGTATCACGAGCAACCTTGTACTCAGTTCCGGTCGTTAAGGCACCACAAGGAGCGGACTGGTCTTCAGCACGAGTTTATTGTGCTCCAGCTCGAGGACGGCTCCATCTGCCGTATAGAGCGGATGGGAGACCCGAATGCGCGCCTCGAAGCAATTACTGTTGAAGGAACCGTCGCTTACGACATCGCTCAGTCGTTTACGTCCGACAGGCTATCCGAAGCTTGCCTTGGTACCTCAGACGTTGTGGCTATTATCACGTTTCCTCGTCTATTGGATATAATGGATGTACTCAGGATTTGTCGAGCTATTCATGAAGGAGAGAAAACGTCCAACTATACCTTGCAGAGCTTTAACTGCTATTTCCTTGCACTGGCCATCCAGGCTGTTCTGACCGCACTAGTGCGCGGCTGGGAGACGAATTTGTCAGGTTGGTGTGCAGGAGTGGAGAAGGGGATAGAATTCCTAATCGAGTCCTATAATTCACCACCACACGACCGAGAGAAACTCCCATTTTTCCCTCGCATATACTCCCTTCTGGAGCCAGAGACGCGTTGGCCTGCAGAAGATCTAGTGATCCATCTTGGCAAGAAACTAGACGACCCAGAAGTTGTGGCAGAGGCAAGCAAGGCTTTTAGCGTTGCATTATGGCACTCCCACCTGGAACTCGCCATTGAGTACGTATTGTGCAGACGGGTCAGGGACATCACAATGCACGTGCTACTCGATCCCAAGCGCATACATCAACATCCTACCTGGGAGCAGTGCATCGCCTCCAGTCCCAACTTAGATTCGGACTCAAATAGAGTCCAGTGTAGAAATCTGCTCGTAACTCTGGCATCTCAGGCAGCTTCCAGGCATGAAGCGGAGTTTCAGACACCAAAACTAGGCCAAATGCAACGCCACATTGGTCTTTTCCGCGCCTTCAGGCCGTCCAGCACCACGCGACGAGCTAGACATCGAGATCAGAGGATTTTAAACTTTGTTAGAAAAACTAAACCCCAGCCACCCACCGTATACACGCCCCAGCCGACAGTTCTCCGCCTACCTAACCCTCAGGCGCTAATCATGTGGATCACGTATGCAAGAATGCTGGTCTTCTGGGCGGTCCAAATCATGTCGGGCTTATTTTACAGTATTACCCCAATGTATGCACGACGCCTTCGGAAATACGTAGTAGTCGAAGATGAACTCGAATCAGCGCTGGTCGGTTCCAACAAATCAGATGACAACAGCGATGTGTTTGACGTCGGACTGATGACTCAAAAGCTGCGTTCCTTGTTGGGAATATCGGATTCACTGATGTGGAACGAATGGCCTTGGGCTCACGTGTACCATCCAATCAAAAGCCACGTATTAAGTTCAGTTATCGAGGGAGAGGATAAGTCGATAGAAGTTGCTTTCTCAGTGAGCCATAGCAGATTATTGGTTAAACCGTGACACTGACTTAAATATTGCAGAATGAATCCAGTAGTCAAGCAATGTCGGTGTCCGCATTTCAGGACCATCTACTCGAGCGTATAAAACTTCACTCTCGACGCGTTGAATCATTCGGGCTAGGCCAAGCTGCTCATATACGTGAAGAGCTTGAGGAAAAGCTATCACAAGTATGGGCCTTGGTTCGAAACGATGACGACAAAGACTGGGCTCCAGCAGAACCAGTTGTAACTTTCAACCCGGTCGTGGCGCCGCCTGAAACCGCTTTTGAATACGGCAGTGATGACGGAGGCTGGATCTATGGCGGAAATCTTGAGAACGATGATTCGACGGATTTAGCTTCTGAGGATGGGGCTATGCCGTACTGGGGCGGTAAAGTCAAAAAGAAGAATGGAGGAACTAAGAAGAAAAGCAACAACAAGACCAAAAAGAAGAGGGGTCGCGGGATCAAGAGGCACGAGGAGTTAAAGAGGAGCGAGGGAATCGCGAAGAGAAAGCCTATACTTATAGTAGGGGACGAGAGCCCCTAACCGTGATGGTTCCGTGGAGAACGAGTAGGATAAGTGGGCCACGGTATGATAGCAAGGGGGTAATTGAGCACCTGTAGTCTGTTCCCTAATATTTTGTTTCTGGAACTGATGGTACTGATTAGTGTGACGATCTACTGGGGCGTAAGTGGGATTTTATTCTAGTGTGCCGCCTGAGTGAGATAATCAGTAACTGCATGAGGTCTCGACGTGGGGGCAGTGCATATAGCCACACCAAAAGGGCGTGACACGGCCACTCGGATACGGCGCATCACGCTAATTTCTTTGATGCAAGACGTACCTAATTATACATCCGTGCGCGGTACTTAAATGCTGGGCAAGATTGGCTAGATACGACGTACGGGGTTATTTAGAGAGAGCTTTCCATGAGCTACGAATTATATCTCAACTTTGGCGCTAAGGACACTCATGAAGCGAACAGCTAAGCTGTAAAATGTCAAGAAGGAACACTAATTATTACGCTACAGTATTCATACATCAATCGAACCGCTCGACTAAGCTTTCAAACTGTCCGTCTGATCCCCAGACCTCCAAAATCTTGCGGCGTGAGATCGACCGATGTCTCCAGTCTGCCCCAAACGTCGTCCAGTCATAATTGCTATTGTCCAGGTAGACTGGTTTCTTTGAGATACTTGGTGTTCCATCCGGGCTCCGTAGAATATTTAAGAATGCTCCTTGGCCACAGTGGATAGCCTTCAACCGAGGGACCTGTTTCGCTAGCTCGAGCAGAGCGGGTTTCGCCCTCGTTCCAGAGGCTCTAATAAAGTCTGCTACGATGTCCGATCCAACCGTATCGAGCTTCGGGAAGCCATTCAGGCCCGTCGGAATATCATTCTAGCGATACACGAGTGTCGTTAGTCCCGTCGAAAGAATAATCATCACACTCAGACTTACCACTGCATTGAAGCTCTCGTCTTTCGAAGTTGGTTTCTTGGGATCCATGCTGTCTCCTAGGAACTCAACAAACCGGACGTTTGGAATTGCATCTGCAAATGCCGCATATATCGACTGGCTAAGCTGCGGTACTTCTAACCCAAGATGCTGGACCAGATTGCTAGGTGCCTTTTTGAGCGCTGTGAGAATTCGGTCAACGTATGGCTCCTTGGCGCCTTCGGCGTCAAACCCTTCTTCCGAGTTGTCGATTATAGTCGTCAGCGATGCACAAGCGGCTGGACTTTCTAGTACACCAGAGATTAGGCGAGGAGAGCCGAGTAGCTTTTTGAGCGCAGGAAGAGAATCAGGGTGCGCCGATAGGGATAGCGGGAGTGCAGTTTCACTTTGAGGGTCTTCTAGGCAAGTTTCGCGAAGAACCAACGTATCTAAACGCGGATGGGTAATGAGGAACTCGACCAACTGGTCAATCTCCTCGGCAGACTGCCATAGATCCCCTTGGAAGAAGCAAAGTACTAGACGCTTGAGGTTCGGCCAGATAAATGGTTGCTGATCTTGGCATATGACTTGCTGCAACTGCCATTTGCCGCTCATAGATTCGGCGTATTTGCAGTCAAATAAGATTTCTTCGAGATCCGGATTGCGGTGCATTAAGTCGACGATGGATAGGAACATTTCTTCTTCTGGTTCGTATTCGGACGTGATCTTCAATGTCTTCAGTCCGTCGAAAGAGAATGCCTGTAGGTATGACCGGGTTAATAGATCTATGACTAGCAGAATATCAAACTTCACAGACGTTTTGGCGGTATGCTGCGGTAGAGCTCCAGCTATCAGACAGGGTTGCACGCTACGCAAATCGAGTGCTCACCTAAGCTCACGCTGCTTACTTGCATATCAATCCCGTATGATAGATGTTGTATAACCTTAGCCTCCTGTAGGTATCGCACGAGATGATAGTCCCCCGCAAATCGACCATACCATTCGAAGCCGTCAAGTACGGTTAAGAGGGGCAAAGCATTACCAAGTTTTGACCGCACTTCATCGAATGCTACAGAAACATCTGGCTCGTCCGGATCATCAGTATCTTCCTCATCACCCCGTCCCACTTCTCCAAGGTCCTCGAGACCAACATGGCAATCGGCTCTCGCTGCCCAGATCACGCCAGCAATCACAACCGTCTTCGTATTCTTTGGCAAGGCAGATAAGAGAGTGTCGCTAGAGTGCTCATTCAAAGATGTGAGGTGATCACATAGCTCTAGAAGGTTTCCCAATGAAGATACGGAGATTGTTGAGAGAAGAGTCGCAGCCACGACAGTGTGCCATTGACGGTCAACAAGCGTAAGCGATTTTAGATTCAGACTCGAGTCTTTGGCAATCCAGGTTGATATGTTGAGTATAATCTCGTTTGGTAGTCTGTGAGACATTTGAGTCGGTCGCTGGGGCACTGTCTACGGAAACAGAGGGGTGGGGAACTCGACTCCAGAACAGTTCTCAGTATTTCAAGCGCAAGCTCCTCTGCGTACGACGTCATTGGCGCAGTTAGCGTCATGAAAATGCTAAAGCCGCATGGCTGGTCTAACCGGTTCAGTTGGTGGTGCGAGGTCGAAGAACTCAGCTCCCGAACAACATAAGCGCCCGGAGCCATTTTGGATACAGTGACCAAACACATACAAAACTTGAGGTTGCAGAGCAGAGTCAGACTTGACAAGTCAGAACAGCAACTACAGCTGGGCTGGCAGCATACTAGAGCCAGGATATTAGAGATAATTATGCTTGATTAATGAAAAGATACTAAAGACAAAGGCTGCCTCCAAAAGCGACGGCCTACAGTAAAACAAACGGGCAAACAAAATAAACGAGCCATATGTGTAGGGCGTATAACCCTTATGACGAAGTACTAATAAAACGATTTAGCATGAGCTCGAATAAGTTTCTGGAACATGTAAAACAAAGCTGCGTTGTATTTCCAAATGTCGTCATTGGAGTCGCCGAAATATTCTCCTTTACTCTCGACATGTACATTCGGCCAAAAATAGGCAAAGATCCTTTTTCTGGATGAGCAAATATGATCTAACGATACCATAATGTGACTGACCTAGCCAAATTGCTTAAGTCGTAGTGGAAACTGGAGGCATGTTCCCTTAGATCAAAATCCTTAATGATCAAAAACAATAGACGGGGGGAACACACAGGCTCCCCGGCAGGCTGCCAGTTGCATTTGACAGATTGAGCAGCGTGTCCCAGATCAAAGTCACATTCGATCCGGTACAGGGTCGGAAGCGTCCCCATTAAGAGTATAAGTTCATCTATGCGCATGGGTTGATGGAAACAATTAATTTCCCGTAAAGATGGCCAAGTCTTTGCAACTCAAGCCCAAGGATGCCCAAAATCTAGTCTTGTGTAGCCGAGCAAAAGCATATCATCTAGAGGAAGGCGAGCAAGATGTTCAAATACGTCCAGGGGAATTATGTGAATTTCTCTATCTTCTTCATCCAAATCCGGCTGACTCATCAGGAAAACACCCTACGGTTTGCTGAACACTCACGAGCGCGTTGAGATCAATGAGAGGACTGAAATGAATGGCCGGGATATGAGTGCCAATGAGCACTCGACCGATCACTTGATCGGCGGAGTATGACGTGTAATTTGCAAATAAGTTACGACAACATAATTTAGCCACTATTTCTAAGCTCTAATGGGTTAGAACGATTCAGAGTGTTGAAAAAACCTTGAACATCATTTTTTTCCAGTCAAATCGAGTAAGAAATGGCCATTCTAGGATATTTAGGTACTGCAATCACGTGACTATGACGCTTAAACTTTACACCGCGCAACTCTACTTCCACAAGTTTCAACTATTTCACTTCACACATTGTGCAGTGTTCAAACTGCACACAGGGGTATTTTTGGCCAGGGAATTGATTGGAACCATTATCTTGAAAAATTAACGGTGAATTTCCAGTGTGGCGATTTATTTGCAAATGGTACATCATTCTACGCCAATCAAGTGATCGGTCGAGTGCTCATTAGCACTCATATCCCGGCCATTCATTTCAGTCCTCTCATTGATCTCAACGCGCTCATGAGTGTTCAGCAAACTGTAGGGTGTTTTCCTGATGCTGGGAAACAAGAGTCAAAGAGATTTGATGTTTGGGCTAGCTCTGCAGAGCGTCAGAATGAAATCATCTCTGTTGTTAGTCGATACTATAGAGACCAAAGCTTTTTTTAATGCTGCAAGTGGGACAAGCTCCCAGAACTTCTTGATGTCCCAACAGGTTTTAAGGTCAAGACACAAACTTTTGAGTGCAGGAAAAGATCTGGGAGGTAGCTGCTTGCACAGTGACGAGTCCCAAGGGGATGTACCAGATTCTGCCCAGATCCATATATAATTCAGGTTAGGTAGTTGTGTGAGTAGCTGCAGCGCGGAGGTCTGAATGATACCTGTAACGCTCTCGCGGTACTCGGGTAATAAAAGTGATAAAAAGGATAATATTGTGATAGGCCAAAGGCCAAAGCCAAGAGCGTAGGACTAAACACAACAAAGAGGTCGAAACCTGGGCCATATCCCAAGTACGAGCCTAGTATATATACACATCATAAAGGAATAGTACATGAAAAGTGAGGTCGCAATGTGTGCGCCTCAAGGACATAATAAGTATCTTCTATCTAAGCGAATATGTAATGTAATATCAAATGGGTCTGGACCTGATGAGTAATTGTGAGTAAGCGGTCTAGACTAAGTATGATGTAATACAATGGTGACACATCGCTGACTAAGGTACTATATGATATAAGCAATGACAAAGGTAAATGTAATATGCCATATAAGGCAACTATCCTTCGAAGAGGATCTCAGAAAATATGATAAATTGTGAAAATAATATTGGTATATTCGGTTATATAATATGAGGGCTTGTAAGGTTGTTATGAGCGATTCTAGCTCATGACAATACCAGGGCTAGTGTCATGACCTGACACGCCTTCCTGAATATATTCCGGACTATTAATATTTTCCAGAGACAGTTTCCTTTCTCGGTATATTTATATCACATGACTTATGGAATGTTCTGGATCGCTGATCTAAGATGTATTTCAACTCGCTTTGCAAATACCGGAATGACTCACGATCGCACCATCTATTTGTACATGTAGATTTGATAGTGGCTTAAGCATGTACATAATGAGGGCGAGTTCGTCGGTGTCCAACCAAGAACTCGACCTCTTCGTCAATACAGAGTTCTTTCATATTCTTCTGGTCACTGAGCTCTCTGTGGTTCATACCCTATTCTATATCCTTCGGAGCTCTGACAGCTAGAAACTAGAGAATGAAGGTCCCGAAATCTAGGTAGTGAAGCGAGAGTCTTCAGCAAAGTATCTTGGACATTATCTCCATCAGCCAGTTCATCCAAATCACAGGCAAAGTCTAGTTTAGAGAGGTTGGGACACTTGCTGGCAACATGATCTAGAATAGTGCTAGTGGAAGCCCCACCAGATACAGTCACCCAAAAAACCAGTCAGCAAAACCCACACCTCACATTGTAAAGCTCATATCTCCCTAAGTGCCCACTCGAATTTCACGTAGTGTACGGCGTTCGATAGAGGAGGATGTAGGCTATAAAACGAATATAGAAAGTTCTTACCTGCCTAAGAAACGGCTGAGAAATGAATGAAATAAAACCACAGATCATTTGACTGGTTTTTTGGCACAGCATTCAATCTGCCAGCACACCCCCCAGTACTCTCCTTCTAGGAGGATTCAGAGCTAGTGATCCATATACATGAGCTTGTATAAAAGCCGCCTGCAATCCATGAGACTACCAAGCTGCTGGCTGCTGTGGTCTGGGAGCTGAGCATATAGGGAGACACTGAAAAGGCATCTGGACCTGAGCTACTGCTACACATCAGAAATGAAGAAGGGCTACACCAAAGAGTGCCTATATACCATAAAAGGGCTCTAGAAGCTCAAATACACAGCTTATAGGTCAAAAAAGGCCTACCTAGAGTGCATACAATGGGGTTAAGTGCGCATATAGGGGGTCCTAGCACCAGATAAGCAGGGTTTTTAGCTGACCCAAGGGCTGCTGCAAGCTACAAAGAGATCACAAGTATAGAGCACAGTCAGGTGCATACACAGTCTAAAGACTGAGAGCACACACCCCTGGCAAACCCGCTTTAAGGCTGATATATGTCCAAAAACCTAAGCCATTAAACCTATTTTTTCAAAGAATTTC
>WSLO01000888.1:0-11776 GCA_019677385.1 Ceratobasidium sp. 392 | reverse complement strand
TCATCAGGAAAACAGTGGGCCACAAGTTAATTTTAATTGACTGTAATTAACTGTAATTTATGGGTTTAGTGGGTTCACAACTTCCTAGTAGTCATTACATGTAATTCATCAAATTGGCCTGTAATTTAGCCCAATTTATTGAAATTTATTGAAATTTATTGAAATTTATGCCTGATTTATTGAATTTAGGATTTCCTAAAACCTTCAGATTCTTCACCAAATGGCCACTATAGCTCACCTGTGCCCCTAGAGATGGGTTTGGAGGGCATTCTGGCCACCAGGACCCAATTTATTGAATTTAGTCAAATTTATGGGATTTAATGAATTACGGTCAATTACAGTCAATTGACACACCCATGTTGTAATGATAAATCCACATTTTCCTGACGCTGGTGCCCATACATACAAGCCACCATAAGTAATGTGGGTACCATGCCCTTGGTGATTCATTATATTGATACCTTGTTGTCTAGTCCCGGAGCTGGAGTAAACTATTGCGTCACTAAAAAGAGACCCTGCTAATTTAGTGGGAATTAGTTCATTAGTTACATTTGGAGAGTACCTATGAATCAATGTCATATTAGTAGACCCTCAGAATCATTAGTTTTGGGTCCCAATCCCTTAGCCAAGCCGTTTCACGTTGAAGCCTTTTAGTTCTTTAGAGCCTAAAATGGACATATCAGGGTACTAAACAAGGTAAAATTAGTTTGCATTTGGGGGCTGAATTAGGTCACGGGCCCCTAAATTTGTGAGACTAGTTGTCAATGAGAAACTACACTGGCTGGATTAGCTGTAGATTAGTGACCAAGCATATCTAAAATTACTAAAACAAGTGTGAATTAGTTCATAGAGGGACTTGTTAGGCAGAGTTTATCTTAGTTTTTGTCGCTTGGGGGGTCGCATTAGTTGGCTTACCACTTAAAAGTGCATCTATGCATTTAATCAAGCACATGTAATTTCAATGGGCAAAGTCATATCATTGTTGTTAGTCGGAGATACATCATGTTAGAAGGCAACATAAGCATAAAAAACTGTATATTAGAAAATTGTATATTAGAAAATTGTAACAGCGGGGGCAATGTGCACAATGGAGGTGAGGAAGGGGGAGCTCATTTGTCATTGTCACTCTTGGCCACAGACAACATCATTTGGTCAGGGTTGACCTTGGTTGCAACAACACCCAATGCACCTTTGCCATTGCTGTCATCATCCTTGTCATTGGTATTGTTTGGTATGTCGCTGTCGGCTGTGAAGATTTGGAGCTTGCAAGGCTTGCTGGGAGTGCAATCACTGTCTGATTCATGCTCCGAGTCAGTCTCTCCATTGTTGGCACCATCTTCCTTACCCTCCAACACCTGCATGCTTGCGTCCTGGGCTCTGGCTGCAGCCCCTCCCTGTGGGTTGATGCTGGTGTCACACTCAGGCTCAGACTGTCCATTTGCAACACCCGTGCCCTCACCACCCTTGCCACCCTTGTCATCCTTCATGTCCACGTCATCATCCTCTGGCTCGATTGCCTGGTCACCAGTGCCCAACAAAGCCCCAGCACGCCATGTTTGGACCTTGGAATCATTGCCGTCATTGTTGACCTCCGTCAGGAGGCCATGGAAGTTCTGGGAGGCCCGAGTGTTGGAGACAGCATGAGAAGGGGGGTTGGCCTCTGTGGCTTCCAAGATTGCGGCCATAAGCTTGAGCTTCCGTTCCTTGCTCATAGTCGGGTGCTGGAGAATTGTGGTGACGTCAATGCCATCAACAATGGGGGCGTTTGGGGCGCTTGAGTACAATGGGGCACTTGAGTACAATGGGGTGCTCGGGTATGCCGGGGTGGTTTGTGCGTTAGAGTGAGCTGTGTTTACATGATTGGTACTTGGCATGGATGGAAGTAAGATACATACTTTGGTTGTTAGCCCGAGGCTTGGGTGTCACTCTGTAGTTATGTAAGGCAGATTGAGGGATTGCAAGTTTTGGTGCAGGGCCTTGAATGAGTACTGGCTGGCTTCATGCACTAATTGATTAAAGTGTTTATCAGTATGAGCCCAGATGTTGGACTGAGACTTACCCAGTAAACTCCTCATATAACCCCCTGAGCCACCCCTTGATTGCATTGCTGCCGGCCATACCATCCAACTGGGCAAGTGTTGCCATATGGATCTCGTACCACTCGTAGAATGCTTTGTGAGAGAATGCGTTTTTGGAGTTCCAATGGCTAGTGCCCACTGCGGTTGGGCTGCTTGCTGCAACTACAAGCATCCTTTCTGTCTAAGGGAGCTATTAGCACCAAAAAATTACATAAAATGTTGGTGTAACATACCGCCACAACAATGAGAGAGAGCATTGCATAGCTGATCCTGCCAAAAAATTCCGCATACTTGTTAGTAAACCCTTTGCTTGTCAGCCCTGTCCAGCAGGCAGCTCTGAGCAGGTGCCCAAACCACGCGTGCTGATAATAATTCCCCAGTTGGTCAGCCTGTATTACATGTGAACATGAGAAAGCAAAAGTAAATAACAAGATACTGACGGGCATGAGGAATGAACTAGAGTTAATCATCTCCTTGGCCACTCTCTTAAGCGCCTTTGTCTGCACCTTAGGGTCAATTGTGGGATTCATGTCCCATTTCAAAGCTGGATAGTTGTCACAAATGCCATCAGACATGGCAGCTGTGACGAGTTTGCCATGGCTCTGAGAGATACGAGAAAGAAGCTAGACAAGATACTATAATTAGATGATAGCACGCAAAACATGTGGTATAATGAACTTACCAAGCAACAGTGCTCCAAATCCTTGGTTAGGCAATAACTGTGGCCTAACTCCAGACTGGCCTGGTAGTTTGCCACACATGCAAAATTCTATTGCATCTTGTTGTCTGGAAACCCATAAATGGCCAGCACAAGGACATCCAGGAATTCAAGACTGGTCTTGAGATGTTTCTGGTCCTGCGTCCAGAAATTGGAGATGTTTGCATGCTGCAGCTTGGTGCCGTCCTTTTTGCTCTTGGCAACCAATTTTTGCTTGAGGTCTGAGTCAAGTTTGGCGGTGTAATAGGGGGGGGGGTTTGGGTGGCATCTCAAGGGGGCCAAGGCTCCACAGCTTTGAGATTGCAGCAAGCAGGCTTTGGATATCAATTGTCAACTCATTAACTCCATTTATCTCCACATCATCATCATCATTGGCGGCGGTGAAGACAGATTTGGACACAGGAGGTGTGTCAAAGCGGAGACCAAGGGAAGGTGGGCCTGTGGAGACACATTGTGAGAAACAGAAGTTGAGGGAGAGTAGGTCTTGCGGCAGTCTTGGGCTTTGGTGTGTTAACCTGCGAAACCAAGTCATCAGGGGCAATGCTGCTTGTGCAAGTGCTTGTCCCCGTCATGCCAGAAGTGCCCAAGACTACGTGTCAAAGTCTGAAAGATGTGAAGGATATGAAAGTATAAAGTATGAGTCAGACTCGACTCAGGGACTTAGAGGAATAGGAAGGAACTCTGTATTGACAAGGAGGTTGAAGTCTTGGTTTGGATACTGACAAACTCGCCCTCAATATATACAGGAAAGAGCCACTATCAAATCTACATGTACATACAGATGGCGCAATCATGAGTCATACCGGTATTTGCAATGCAAGTTGAAATACATCTTTGGTCAGCAATCCAGAACATTCTATAAGTCACATGATAAAAATATACCAGGAAAGGAAAGTGTCTCTGGAAAATGTTATAAATCCAGAATAAATACTAGAAGACGTGTTAGGCCATGACACTTCCTGTCGAGACCCCTTTGGTGACTGTCTCTCCTCCCTCTCAGGGTTCCTTAAGTAGTGGCTACATTGGTTTAAATACTTTATCATCTATTATATTGCGTATCTGTTACAGTCGTACGTTGGTCCTTGTGGTAGACGAGATAAAGCAAGCAGAGGGGTCTCAGGCTTGCCTTGGTTTCTTATATACATGTGGGTTTCATCAAGTCATCCTAGTCCGCAGTCCGCAGCACTTGAGTCAGTCACGTGACTCAGAGTGGCTCGTGGCTATTGGTTGTTGTGTTACCCTGATTACGTAATCCTGACTAAGTTACCCTGATTACATAATCATTAGTAAGTCATTGGTTACATAAGTACCCTTAGGTTTTGTGCGGCTCCAAATCTTATAGGAGCCGCGCTTAATCCCAGCTCACGTGACTTCTTCTCACGGTGGTCACGTGACGTGACGATTACATAACTCGCGTCTTGCGTCTGCATTACATGGGGGAGATTACCTGACGCGAGTTGGATAACCACCATCACGTGATGTAACAGTAACGGTAATGGTCACGTGACGCTTACGTAACTTGCGTCTCGCGTCTGCATTACATGGGAGAGATTACCTGATGCGACTTGGATAACCACCGGTAAGCGCCGGGTTACGGTAACGTATTGGTCACATGATGTGATGGTCATGTGACCTCCAAAGTCCCTTGTTTGTCTTCGGGAAAAATATGATAAATCGTAGATTTATTCCTTGATTACGTTATGACTGTCACGTGGGTCATAACAACAACGACCATAGTTGGCGTTGGAATGGGCCGGGGGAGGGTGCGGGCCAGCGGCAAAGGAAGCAGACAAGATAGGGAACAGGAACCCGCTGGACTTGCTGGAGCCAGTATGAGCGCAGGCCACCAGATCGCAACCAGCGGCGATGATAGGTATTTGCCCCGGGGTAGGTATAGTGTAATGAGCGTATTGGATGTTGTCCAGCAGCACAGGATTAAGTGGCGGGTTCGTAAACTGATTGACGGGCTCAGGGACGCCAGCACCAGCAGCTTCAACCGGGATGTCTTTGGATTTGTCGGGGTTGAAGCTGGTGTGTTGCTCAAGCGAGTCTTTGGCGTGGCCATAAAGTTTGCATTCCATGGCGGGACTGCGGGAGTGGTGATGTGCTTCCTGCCTTTCTGGTACCTGCAGCCGTCGAGAGAGGCAGAACATGAAGTTAGAGGGACGATATTACCTGCTAACTGCGTGCAATTGTTTAGCGCGTTAGACTCCACATCAACACGTGTAAAACGCGTAGTGCTCACCATGGTCATATGCCCAAGTTCCGTGGAATGAAGAACAGGTTTAGAATGCGAGAAAAAACATGTTCTGGGGCCATGCAGCTGTGTGGCGAGGTGAACTGTCAATCATGATGGCAAAGAACAAGAGTTTTACATACCGGGAGTACGTGAGCGCGCCGTACAATGATAACAATATTTTGTTCCTGAAAATTGGTGAGCAAACGTTGTCAAAGGAGAAAAATTAAATACTTGTTATCGCAGTCACTCGCCTCGAGGCTGAGCAATGGCAGCGGGCTCACCAGCATACGGGCGGATTCTGCATGTAATGGTTAGAACTAGGTACAGGAGGAGGGATGTGATGGTCACGTGCCGCGCCATTGGCTGTCTCGACTTACCCAATTATCTCCGACACCTCACATGAATGAGTGTGCCATTGTGCTGGCTGGAGATAGAGCAGTGGCTCGCTTGAGTCTCCTTGCACCCGCACCCACTTCCTTGCACCATGACAAAGGACAACGCTCCGACGTACGTTACCTCCGATGACGAAGCTGAAACGCCAGGTAAGTACTAAACCATCTTAGGCCTTCTATGCGGTACTTACTTGTTTATCGAACTGTGTAGCTCGTTCTCGTCCAGCAATAAGAGCCGCTAAGCGTGCTTGGGCTGACAGCTCTCCTCTCGCCGGTGAGCATTCTGTTTTCTTGAGTTTCTTTGTGACTCAATAATTATATCCTGCAGAGCGTGTGAGGGTTGTTGTAGCACGTAAACCTTTGATTGCCGCTTCAATTTTCTTGATTGCTCCTTCCTCACACACCGGTTCCCCCACACCCTCCAAGTCACAGGCCGCCCCCAGCGCGCCACCTTCCAAGGTCGATTCAGTCACACCGTCAGTACCAAAGTCAAAAAAGGAGCTAGACAAGGCACGGCGCAAGAAAACCTCAGCAAAGAGAGTGGATGCGCCCGATCAGGATGCCGAACTTAGTAAGCTATTTCTTTTTCTCACACGCTTATGCTCGGTTTAATACGGCGTCAGAGGATTTGATTAAACGCATTGCGATTTCGTCGTCCAACGCTTATGAAGGGTACTCGGAGCTGGTGATTGATCCCCACGACTATCCCCCCAAATACCACGTTTTTACCTGCAACTAGTAAGTCAATTTCTATTTCCTGCTATGTGTCACCTCTATACGTATTTTTCTATGTACCGCTGCGGTAAAAAGTACAAACGTTTGATTGGGGAGAGTTATACCTCGAATCTTAGAACGCATAGGGCAACATGCATTGGGCCGGCTGTGCAAACGTCACTCCTCGAAGACCACCGAGTCTTCAGGAGCTCAGCAAAACTCACTCCCCAAGAGGTGCGCGAATGGATGGCGCTTTGGGTGAGCAAAAGTGCCCGCCCATATCCAATCATCAACAATTGTCAGGTACGCCGCTGATGAAGTAAATGGCCACATCTACTAACCTGATTCTTCTTCTGTAGCTGCAACATCTCTACAGCCGTGACGTTCAAGACAGCAAACCGCACCGTGCGACGGTCAGCCTGGACATCAAACGCATATTTGAGGTCACACAGAAGCACATCACGGACAGTTTGGCGGTATGTGTATTTACACATGCCTGACTAAGTGCCGTATATTCACTCTGTCGGCAGGAGACACCCGGAGTGCTTCATATTGGTCTCGACCTTTGTCTAACCAACAACAGGTACGACTACCTTGGCCTTGTCCTTTTTTGGGCTAAGCTTGATCCCAAGCTGGTCATTTTCATGGAACGTTTTGTTCTGGAATGCATTCAGTAAGTCCCACATTTGTTTTTGTTTGGGTGTAAGCTGACCGAGAGGGAAGTTTTAAAGAGTCGCATACCGGCAAGCATCTTGCAAAGATGCTTGTTGGTATCTTACAGAAATTCAAGATAGAGGATAGGGTACGTGTTGTTCTTTCTTTTGTCTTGTAATTAACTTGTGTACTTACAGGTTTGGGGGCTTGTCGGTGATGACGCGGCAAATAACGTGACAATGATGACTCATATTTCAAAGTATGGGCTCAAGTGGCTCACCAGCAACCAAGCTCGCCTTCATTGCCTCCTTCACGTCTTCAACCTTGTGGCTCAGGTACGTGTGTGCCTGGTTTGCACCCATTTGACTAATTGGTTGAACGTGAGAATCTAGTGGACCACCCTCTCCTTCCGGAGGAAGTGTAAACTACTCGAGACCCTGAACAATATTGACAACGACGATATTTTGCGGATGGATATCCAATCAGTAAGCAAAGATTTTGCGCTGGACACGCCGGAGGGCAGCAGAGGTGATCCTATAGCTATGGACGACAGGAGAGCAAGACCCGGGGCACAGCCACCCCACTACAGGCTCCCCCCCTTGAAGAGACCCGGCTGCCCTCAGTCGGCAAGGAACAGCCTACATTGAACAAGAACAACCACCAAAAACAACAAAAGAAAAGAAAAGAAACACAGAAAGAAGAAAAGAAAAAGAAAGGAAAGGAAGAAAAAGAAAGAAAATCGTCCATAAAGCCACTATGTCATCTAGCACACTCCCTAGCAAGCCTGGAAAGGTCATACCAGCCATGCATAAAGTCCAATAAAGGCTCCATTCCAGCAGAGTTGACCATCTGCCTCCACTGGCTCACACCCGCTGGAAAGAGCAACTGAGCTAAGTAATTGAACGCCCCTGAAAAACGGCTGTCAACTGAATAAACATCCACTGCTGCTCTCTGTGCTGAGTATCCTGCCAGTGGAGCACGGGCATAGCGACCATGGGCGACCACATAGGCAACATCCGGGTCAATATCATGCCCCTGAACAGCAAATTCACCAGGCTGAGGCGAAATCGGGAAGTCTGGGGGAGGTATTGGCGTGGGCGCAGGTGGTGATGGCGATATAATGTCTGAGCGTGTCGAGAATGGAGTGGAGGGTGGGTTCGGGTCTTGGGGTGATGGCCAGCCATAGTCACAACCATCTGCAGGCCCATTGGCGCGCTCCAATAACCCGGGGACATTGCAAATAAATACCCGAAGGCCGAGTGGAGTCGAGGGCCGAATGGGGACAGTGAAGCTGGAGGAATCGAGGGCGTGGACGTCAGCAGAGGGTGGTAGGGTGGTAGCGACGCCTTTTGAGACCTGTTGACGTGTGGTGTACGCTCGGCCGACTGTCTCAAACGCTCGGCAGCGCTTTTTTTGTCGCCCTAGCCCATTCCAAGCCATTGGGTCTGGCGCTCGAAGACATTCGAGGTTGCGCGGTTGTGCCTTGACTTGTGCCAACCTTGCCTCCCGCTTGCGTTCCGCAATCTGGACTCGAGTCCAATCGGCCCGAATGTGCTTGAGCAGCACCTGCGATTTGGATTGGGCGGCTTTGAGTAACCGAGCACTGCGTCGGATACGTTTAGGCAGCGCCCAAAGCCATTTGAGCTCGATTGGGGGTCGTTCACAGCGGTCTACAGCTTCCCTGATCGCGTTCTCAATCGTGCGCGCAGCTTGTTGGTCGGCGGGATACGTAGCGGGCATGGCTCAATTGATGGCGGCGGCGACGATGCAAAACGGCAGCGGATTGCGGCACAAACAGACGCGTTGGATGCGCGACAACAAGGGGAGCCAAATGGTGGGTAGCACGTGGCAAGAGGACAAGAAATGGACGAGTAATAATCAAAATAGCGGCGGGCTGTCTTGGTGTACGGATGAGTCACGAAACCACGCCGCAGGTCAAGGATTTCAGCGGGGGACAGTCTAAACCGGGCACAAAGGACGTTGTTCAATGCGCAACAACAAGAGAAATCCAACGGTACCAAGCGCACAGTGTGAAAACGAGAACTGAACGAGTAAAAAATGAAACAGTGGCGCGCTGTTCTTAGTTCGCGGAAACACCAGAACAGTGAGTTACGGATGAACAATTTCGACGAAGAACGGTCGGGACCTGGCACAAAGAACGTCGTTCAATGCGCAGTGAGAAGAGGATTCCGTTGGTACTCAGCGCGTCGCGAGGGGACGAGAAATGAAGGGTGAAAAAATTGGATAACAACTCGGTGTGTCTAGAACGAGGTCTCTGCCAAGCGCCGAAGAAAGTCGCACAATCTCGCCAGGAGAGACGCGTACCGCGTTGTGTACGGGCTCGATTGACAGGGAAAAGCCGAATGATACAAACAGGCTATAATGCGAGACGGGAAACGAGCGAGAGACCGAGTAATAGCCAATCTAAGCGGGAAGACCAAGTAGTCAACACACCGAAGAAAGATTTGATTGTGTCTCGTTTAGGAGCAGCGGGCCGAAGTACAAACAAATGCGTTCGATGCAAAAAAGAAGGGGATTTTGAACGAGATATGAACGAGCCCGATGGACACGGTTTTGGATGCACGGATACGCGATTACTGGGGAGTTGATGCAGGGAGGGACAGAAAAAGAAAATGATGATTGAAGCACAAGGGGCGCACGGTTTCAGGCGTGCTAGGAATCGTTCGAGTCGCGGAGCTGTGAGCTATCGGACGATGGGTTGAGCAAAATATTGGCGCGAGTGTACGCGCAGATAGAGTGAGGAGAGTGTTGGAGGGCCACGGTAGGTGGCTGTGCACGGTTGTAAACCGTAGGAAGTCGCACAGAACACGTCGAAACGCGCCGAAAAAGCGCAGGGGGCAAGTGATAGCGAGTATTAAGCACGCAGGAGGTCGATCCCACCCTCGTCACCACGGTGGACATGCCGGAGGGCAGCAGAGGTGATCCTATAGCTATGGACGACAGGAGAGCAACATCAGCAAAATCACCCTACACTACCGCGTACTACACAGACCATTGTAGTGCAAAAATGACAGTTGTAGCTCCGTAGTACCTACAGTTTACCCCCCCCCTATGCAGCACCTGCAATTACTACACTGTAATTTTTTTGGTACTGTGCTTACTACATGGGGCCTCTGAGTTCTGTCGTGGCTTCTGGGTATGATTACTACACTGCAATGTTTTAATACTGTACTCTACTACATGATGCCTCTGAGTTCTGTTGTGGTTCCTGGTTGTTTGGTATTTATGAGTGGTACTGACTGTAGTGCGCTTGCACTGTCTTGGTATTCTTTGTACTGCCTTTTTTTTTACTGATTACAGTGTACTTTTTAGAAGATTATACCTGCATTGCAGATTTGACTAGCCTGGAATGGCTGATGCATACATCTGCATTCAACATATTACCACTATAGCATACTGTAGTACCTACTGTAGCATACCATGGTACATACAGCATCTGTAGTAAGCCAGTAGACCAGTAGTACCTTAGTACTGCTATGGTAGATGTCTGTAGTCAATAGCTACTGACAATACAGTTACTTTCTCCAGTGATTCACACAGTCAATGAATCATACTGTTATATATCTTTAAATAATTACATGACTCGTACGGGAGCGTACCGCAAGAGATTACAGGAGATGTGGCACGTGGCGGATATGGCCGAGCAGGATGGCTATACTGGTATGGGTGCTTGTACGAGCCGGCCAAAGGGGTAGACACGCGGCGCTCGTCTGCATAGGCAGCGGGAGCAGCGCTCGGTGCACGGGACATGTACCGTGGATTGTCATTAGCTGCATACAAGTAGGGCAGGAGGGGGCATTGGCTCAATCACAGAGCACCACTTGGGTTATGAGATACGCGCTGAGACGCGCTAGCTGTCTCTGCGGGGTCCTTGAAGCAGGATGGCAGCGGCCAGGGGACGGGAAAGTGAAAGGGCAGCTGGCAGTGTGTGTAAAGGGCAGGCAAGGCGGGTGGTGACCGAGGTGAGCATTGTTCCAACCGGGGGCCAGCGTGGGGAGCGGCGGGTGACGCGGGTGGAGGCGGTTCCTAGCGCGTCAAATGGGACCTGAGCACGTTCTTGTTCGATGGAGAACAAATCGTACGTTGAATCGTGGTCAACCGGAGTTCAGGTTGGGTGTATGACGCTCGAGCAACCAAACTGGAGGGTGGCACACCGGTTCACGGCGTGCCAGGTATTCATGACGCACCACGTGCCTCAACTAGCGTACAATCAATTGGCTACCACGACATCAGCCGCCCTCCACCTCGAGGTCTCTCGTGTGTTCGCTGACAAAGACGGGCGGGTGCGGGATGCCAAGCGTGGGCAGCGTGGCAGACGTGTCGAGTGGGTGTGAACAAGGACTAGGGCACCGGTGCAGTCAACGTGATGGCAAGCGCACGAGATGACGCAAAGGCGGCCAGTGTGTGAGTACGGATGCAAGAGTGCAGCAAACCAAAATGTCAAAACACTGATCCATAATAAAAACATAGCACTCACAAGAGAGGAGACAAGGGCGGCACCATAAAAAAATACAATTGTTGCGAGGTTGATTGAGATGCAGAGACGACGCGCGGGAAGGTGGTCCGTATATTCGCCGACGCCGCGGACAAAGCACACAGGTAGAACGAATGCGGAGACGGATTTACTAGACGCTAGGCGCGGCGTACGCAAGCGGTTGGCTTCAGTCTACGGGTGTTACGTTTCAGCTTTTCTCGATTAAGGTTATAGGCTGCCTTATCGTAGTTGGCGGAGATCAGCTGAATAGTAACTATAAAGGAGTATCCTAAAGGATCTAGGATACTATGTGCAAAGAGTTTGTTAGAGTTTGTTCTCTCAAGCGTACACAGCAATTAAGATGTCTACGGTCAAGGTCGGTCGTTACAGATATACTACAAGAGGGACAAGACTGAGTCGAGTCCGTCTAGTCTTGGCGACAGGGCGCACTTCCGCGAAGCGCCGAGGTTGCTAAAGTCGATAGGA
>WSLO01000887.1:0-11783 GCA_019677385.1 Ceratobasidium sp. 392 | reverse complement strand
TTGTCGTTGGTAGCTTAGAAGGTGAATTGTAAATGAAATGTACAGGAACCAAGACCACAACATAGACAAACGACCCCTCGAAAGAGGTCAAGACCTCTACAAGTGCTCTACAGAGAAGACAGTTACCATCTGGTGCACATGCTTCGCAGCTAACTAAAAAATCGCTTACGGTTGGAAAACATAGTTTATTCTCCCTATGCTAAAGGCAATTGGGCATGCATACGAGCTTATATCTGTGATGTGACAGACATGGATATACTCTACATCACCCCGCAGCTGTAGAAGTAGATTTAGTATTAATAGCAATTGGGATATTGTATACAATACTGATACACAAATCATGCTGATAGAAACACCATCAACACGCGTCTGAGCTACATCAGACGCCACGCTCCACCTGCCGTTCCCCACACGCAACCCCGCATGGTGCGTTGCATTCTCGGAACATTGCCCTGATCGCTTCGCCAGCCAAAATGTTAGAAGGATTGGGTGATTTGACTCTGGAGATTTTGAGCCTCGCGCCGGTCATTCGGTTAGCGTAAAGCGGCGATAAACCTTTCGGCTGTAGCTTTGTTAAGACCGAGTGGCGCCCTCAAAGGTGTCAGCTCAAGCTTAGACAGCAATGCGTGCCAGATTCTGCGAAGATGTAGTGAAGGTCCGGGTTAATAGCAGATCATAAAGAGGGTATTCTATTCGTGAGATGATATCCGGAGTAATCATACAGTGTAGGGAGCGTGGAAGGCAGCACGAAAGCAGAGTGATACAGTAGGGTATATGGCGTCAAGAAAACGTGCAGACAAGAGGCTCCACAATCAGGTCACCATCGGCCGATAGGAACATCAAACAAAACAAGGACGAAAAAGAAATTCGAAATACCGCCAAATTCAGCCAATCCGTCGTGCCGAAAAACCAGTTGCACCACCCCCTAGAGCATCTCCTAACAAGTCTCTAGTACTCCGCAGCCATTCATTACGCGCGATGAACCAATTGCCCACGTTGTCCCGATCAGCGAGAGGCGTAGGTCGACTCGCGCGCACACTACGCACTAAAACATCGAGTTCAACATCCGTATCCAGCCCGCTCTCGTAGTCTGTTGACCCTCCGCGTGCTTGCGCACCCATGCCGCTACCTGCTCCTGTCGCACCTGCCCCGCTTGTCCCAGTTCCTGCCCCTCCCTGGTTTGGCGCACCTGGGTGTTTGCGTTTCTTCGCTGCGACAGCTTCTTTCTCCGCCTTTTTGAGTTCCCTCTCGCGGTCTTTCTTGGCTTTTTTCTCAGCCTTGGTCTCACGCTTGACGGGTTCGACATAGTTGGGGTCAGTGGCACGTTTGTGTTCGACAAAGAGGACGTCGTAGTCTTTGGTACGACCTTGGACGGCGCGTTTCGCGTTCATACCGTGGACTTTGCATGTGATATTACGCGCGCAGGGCATGCCATTCTTGTTGATCACACCGCAATGTTTATCGAGGTTGAGTGGACCTATCAACGTAGGAAATTAGTATGCTAGACGCAACCAAGCAAGCAAACCGAACCTTTAATACGTGCGCCCTTGCCAGACTTAGCAGCCTCCTTTTTCGATTTTTTCTTCTTGGGCTCGTTGGCGTCATCTGCGCCACCATCAGCTTTACGCTTTTTACCGGCGGCAGTCCCATCTAAATCACCGAAAGCAGGGATGAGTAACGCACTGATATACTAGGGAATCAGACGTACCACTTTTCGCTTTCTCTCCTCCAGCACGGATCTCCGCACAGTTGACTGATGATCAAGTCAGTCAAACAAGCGCCGATCTATAAACAAGTGGCTCACCAGCATGTGCAGCGAGCGCACTAGCTAACAGTGGTTTGCTGCATTCCGGGCACTTTATGACTCCTGAAAGCGGCTGAAGCAGAGGGGTAGCGCCGTACACGTGCATATCCTCGGCTGGGAGGAGTGCAGCAGGCGGTGAAGGCGCGCTCTCATATACTAGAAGTGGTATGAATAGAGGTGATAAAATGACAACAAGTAGAACATACTTGATCCAGGAGTGAATGGTTGTTCAACATAGCCCCAATTAAATACAAGTGATTGGGCATCGTCGCTGGATAGAGACGCTGAACGCAAGCGAAGCGGCATGGTGGTTGTCACCAGGTTGAGACTCTCATGTAATCAGGGCCCTCCACCACGTGACTGAGGTGGGAACATCCACGTGACATTCCGATTTTGCAGCAAACCACGATGGACCCCAGAAACATGACGCCGTTGGTGGCAAGTGCGTCGACACCGGACCCGCAGGCACTCATGGCGGCGTATCCGTTTGCGTCAGCGACACCCTCCACACATGGTACGTCTGACGCGTCCGATTTTTCCAGAGTCTCACCGCCACTCCAGTCGCGCGCCATCTCAGTAGCTTAAGTACCGCGTCTTCGATACCCTCATTTATTTCACATGGGCAACAGCAGTATCAGAATGACCCCCAGGCTCGACAATATGCTGCTCGGTGCGCATATATTGCTGTTTTTTGACTGCCGATTTATTTGATGTTTGTTGTGCAGTGCGCTGGAGGTTGAAGCTCAGCAACAAGGCGTCTATCAGGGCTACGCCCCACCGGCACGCTGGGCACCTTCGGATTACACTGCTCCAGCAGACCCGTATGCCAAATACTCGTATGGAGCAGATCAGTCCCATGGCTATGTGGCGCCACAACAGCACCAGCAAACCCAACACCCGCAAAGTAATCGAGTGTCAGATTTTCAACAGCAGAACCAATCATCCCAGTATCAGTATTCGTCTCAGCAATACTCTTCGTCTGCTGCGTACCCTTACGAAAACCAGGCTTCGGCTCAACGCTCCTCTTCTCAGCAGCAGCCTTTGTCTCAACTTCAGTCTAACTTAAAACCCCAATCTTACTCTTATTCTCAACAACAATACCCCGCTCAATCTTCGAGGAATTCCCTGGCGCCTTCTTCGTCTGAACCTACTGTAGGCCATAATGTATACCATCATTCGCACGAATCGTACTACCAGCATCGTTCTCAGCCTGCTCGACCTTCTTCCATGTCTGTTTCGTATGGCTCTCCGCCGACATCCGCCTCTACCTACCCTTCTCAAGCACCTACAGGTACCTCGTACTCCCAGCCTGCATCTTCGGTCACTTCATACCCTACCCAGTCGAGTTCTCACACCCGCCCGGCGCCATCTGATTCTATTAGCTCGTCATTCCTAGCACCTCTGGCCACCCACCAATTCGCGCCTCGCCTATCTCAGCCTGTGTCTGCCTTATCCCGGCATAGCTCAGATGCGCAAGTTCGGTACTCGGCCAGTGGGGGGCAGCCCTATTCGATGGGAACAAGTGGTTATTCAGCGAGCACGGTCTCGAACTCGGCAAATCGCTATCCGGCGGACCTTGGTAACTCATATAGTACTGTTCCAGCTTCAAGAATTTCAAACCCTCCGCATCGTAGTGCGTCTTTGAATCAGCACCAAAGACCGGCTGCATCCGAACAAGGTCTCGGCTTGGGATATGCGCCGGACTCAGGAAAGGCGGCTTCAGGTTATGTGGAACAGACTCAAGGTCGTAGTAATCTGGGGCATCAGGATCAACAGCCTATTCAGTCATCTCAATCGGGATATTCGAGCCAAACCTGGAGTGGTGAACATAGTCAGCGGCAAGGGCAGGTTCATAGCGGATACTATGGACAAGGTCAGAACGAACAGGCGAACCACTTGGCACGTGGACATCAGGGCTACGTTCCGGGCGCCAACCAGAGTAATCGTTCAAGCGGATACCGGGACCAGGGCGGGCATCAAGCTCAACCTCCCGGCGGCCTCGGAGCTTCGAATTTCTTCCAGCAACAAGCGCAGGCGCGTCATACGCAGTTTGCCCAGAACTCGCAAGCTGGATATCCGCAGACGCCTCAAGGCGCTTATGCTCAGTCTGGGAGGACCTTGCAACGGCCAGCGCAGGATCCTTACGCTAGACAAGGGCAGGAGCAGTATGCCCAATCGGAAAGGTCGCATTCTCATTCCCAGTCTGAGTCTCAATCTCAGGCACGGCAGGCTCCGGCGCAAGACTTCCCTCGAGCTCAGCAGCAGGATCCTCGACCGCAATCGGCGGCGAGCGTTGGCCAGCATACTCAGCCTGGACCTGCTGCCCAACCACTACAACCTTCTTATACCGAAGCTATCCAACCTCAGATACCGGCGCAGGCCCAGAGTCAACCGCAGTCAGCCCAACCCCAGGTTAAGCAGCAGATCAACCAACCGACGCACGAACGCCCTTCGAATTCGCCTCGAACTCAATTTGTGTCCCATTTTCCAGGCCAACCACCAAGCCAAGCGTACTTGCAGTCATCTCGGACGCTCCATCCCCAAGCTCCTTCTCAGTCTGCTCAGTCCGCCCAATCCCAACCGCCACCGCCTGCGCAAAGCCAACCAAATGCCCAATCCTCAAGAATCTACGCACCTCTTGCCGGGCGTTCCATCCGAGGCCGAGGCGTTGGACGGCAGCTCCAAAATGGCCCTCAGCGTGTATTGCAAGGCGGACCTTCGCGTATCCTAACGCCTCCGCAACCTCCGCAGGCCCAAACTCAACAGGCTCAGCGTTGGGCGCAAAACGCACCAATCCGTCAGGCTCATCAGGCCGGGCTGAATCAGCAGTCTGCTGAATCTCGGCCACAGCCGACCGAGCATGCAGTGAATGGGCAAGAGTCTGGTGGCGATACGGCTATGGAGTATGTTGACCCGACTCAACCGACGTCGACGAATGAGTATAGTTCCGCTGTACCGGACGTTGGCGCGACATATCCGGATTCGCCACCCCCACCGTACGAGCCGTTAATGCGTGAACGAGTTAGGAAACCACAGGATGGGACGACACAAGGGCAGGAAGTCAATGGCTACGCCGCACAGGTACGTTTGGGTATTAAATAATCCTTATCACTTTTCTTATATAATTCAAGATGCAGCAGCTCTCGCTTCGATCCCAGACATCCACACCCCAGCCACCACATATCCCGATTACTCAGCATGTCGATCGGACACAAACCCAGGCTCAACAGGCGCAGTCTTTCCGTCCCCTCCAGCAGGAATCTGTACCCAAGCATGTCGCTCAAGACTCTGCCGCTCATTTTGAAGCGTTTCTGTCAGCAACTGTCCCTGAGAAACCCAAACCAAGCTCGTCGGCGCAACTCCTGCCCGCTAAGCCGTCCACCGTACCCCAGCGTCCGCCGCTTCCTCCCAGAATGTCTTCGTCTGGAAGCTCGTCATCTACTACACGGCCTCGAATGTCCCCTGTTATCGAACTTCCCCCGCGAGCTGCCTTCATGACTCCTCGTAAGGAGAAGTGGCGTGAACCCCGAAGAGAAATTGGTACCGATAGTCCTGCGCAAAGAGACACTTCGAGTCCAGATCCGTTGGCCCTCTCACCGATGAAACGTAAACGTGACCCGGAGACCGAGCCCGGGACAAGAACTGTAAAGCGGATGATGTCTATGACGATTGACAACGTACGGACTCCCACCAGCAACCGCATGCAAGATGCTACGATGCGTACGCCTGGGAGCGGGACTCGCACACTCGGAAAGTACGCGACGATGCCTAGCTCCAAGATGAGGATGGTGATTGAAATGCCGCCGCGCAAACTCGTGAACGGAAGCTCGCCCAATCAGGCAGCGAATTCATCTCCCGAACAACGACCCGTGGCAACTGGAACAAGCACGGTCAAACGCGACGTTCACTTGGAGAAGCTGTGTGCGTTGATTGAAGAGGTGATCGAGGCAGAGGACACGCTTGACCCCGAGGCTGCTGCCGAGAACGGTGGACCGGCCGAGTGGTTCTCGGCGCATACATCCGACTGGAGCGCGCCACTCCTTGCACCTAGTGTGATTTCTCGCATAACGCAATTGGCTGGACGCCGAGGCGCACGGTTGGGTGGAGTGGATACTGGTAACTTGGCTCGTATTTTGAGGACACTTGGGCGAAGTGTCACGAAGGGCGAGGACTTAGATCCGTTTGGTTCGCCGCTCGGAGGCCCTGGGGCTGGTAACGCTGCCAAGACGAAAGTAAAGGGGAAAAAGAAGGGCAAAGGAGTCGCGGAAGAGGAGGTAGAGGAGACGGAGCAAAAAGAGGAAGTGGAACTGAGTGAAGAAGATTTCGTCAAGCTAGCAAGTGTGCTAGAGACTGCCAAGGAAGCTGTTATTGCGGCCGATTGCGTACTTGCGATCCTCGGCGGCGAGAAACTGCCAAAACAGGTGAGCAGTGCGAGCGTTGTGATTGATGCGTCTACTTACATCCATTCTATGTGAATAGCTGTACTCTGAGGACTTGATTACGAGCTGTCTCACCGCGGTAAAGAATCAGCTCTCTGGTATCATCTATCCGTATGTAGAGACCGCAAGCGATGTACACGGTGAGCTAAATTATTGTAAGGCGCGCATCTTTTGCTTAATTTTTGTGTAGGCCATAGCCCCCCGCTTCTTCTACATGTTGCACAAAGCTCGTCCTCTTCAGCCGTAGATCATCGTAACCTCCTTGGAGATATTTTCCGAGTCCTTAATGCCGTCTTGCCTCGTATCACCGCTCTTGCGAATCATGGAGTCTCTGAAACGATGGTCATCCAGGCCGCATTTATCGGTATCGGCCCCTTCTTCGTTGTGGAAGTCACCAATGAAAAGACCGGCAAATCTAGCGCGGCAGACAAGAAGAATAGTGGTCGAATGCAAGTTCTCGATGCATTGGGAGGTGCAACATCTATGCGTGGTTTGCGGCTTACGGCACTAGGGCTTGTTCGAGCCTTGTTCGCTAGCTACGAATCTCAGCGAGCGTGGATTGTGGAAGAGATTCTCGGGTCTTTAATCAAGCTCCCAGACATGAAGCTTAAAGCCGGTCAATTCAAGTGAGTTCTTTTGGTAGACATGCCCTTAGGCGACCGCTTACTTATTCTATCTTTAGGCTACGCGATGGCGCCACGATCCATGTTGTTTCAGCGCTTTTGTTTCAGCTTGTGCAAACATCTGCACACGACGTGCGCATACATGCACAGAAGTTGGCGAGGAAACGACGAGAAGCAATTGCGGATGCTAACGGACCAAGTGCTATGGAAAATGGGAAGGTTCCTCTGTTGGACGAACACGATCGCGAGGTAAATACCTAATCATTTACGGTGACAATTCTCATAACTAATGCCCCAACAGGAAGTTCATCTGTACCTCAATGGGCTTGAATCGGCAACCAAGACGGCAAAGACAATCGTTTTGTTTTTGACTCAGCGGTAGGTACTTCACAGCTTGAATAGAATAATATAGTTGATAATTGAACGTAGGACTGGCAAAAACAAAAATACGAAATCTGCCAACGAGGCTGAATACCGAAGCATTTTTGACAATCTCATTCAAGACGTTCTAGTCGTGATAAATTGGCCCGAATGGCCAGCTGCTAATCTTTTAATCGGGATCATCTGCAAGTTCATGGTAACTAAATCCTCGCACTAAGTATGTTCTGCCGTGTCTTACCCGGCATTGTCTAGTTGTCCTCGCTCGAAGATGTCAAGTCTGCATCGGACACTGCCGCTAAGAACATGGCGTTGGATCACCTAGGAGAAATCGCAACCCGACTTCGCGAGACTCATCTGACATTACAACTCCCGTTTGAGACGACCGTGAAGCCCCTAGACGAGGCAAGTGATTCCTCGTAAGAAGCGTGCATCCAGCTAACATCCGTAGTAGATTGTCGCGCCCTGCGATTTGAAAGCACTAGATGACTTGATTGCCGCCCATTCGGATGTGTATGCCCATTTGTCAAAGCGTTCCTCCGACGACCAGGCCTATGATGTCAGCATATTGAGCAATCCTTTGAGAATTTCGACTAATGATTATTGTGCAGAGCGCCCGAGAACTTACAGCCGCGACATGGGCTCAAGAGCTTGCAACTAGTCTCAAGCATTGTGAATCAATCCTCTCCAAATTTGGGGAAGATGAAGATATGGAAGGTTCAAATGACAAGAACCTCCCCAAGCTCGCCAAGAAGATTAAGGCTGCTCTGCGGAATGTCTGGAACGAGGGCGCCAACGACATGTTTGAGGCTGGGTAAGTTTGGGTTTATGCATTTGACCCTATATTTATACGGCTTCGCACAGAACGGACGCAGAGGTCAAACGTGTTGATGACCTCGCAGAGCGCTTCGGTGGCGTTCAGAGTTTGCGCAATGCCTTCGAACCGATACTTAGTGCTATCCTTATGTCTCTTGACGCACCTGCCGTGTTCATGCGCACGAAGGCGCTGCGTGCTTTGGGCCTGATAGTCACGAAAGACCCGTCTATTCTGAAACAGGTGCGTACATAGTTTATGACGCTCTAGACTAAAACTGAACTCCTCTAAGCTAAACGTGCGCCGTGCAATCGAGAGTCATCTTATGGATAGCTCACCCGCAGTCCGTGATGCGGCGGTCGAGTTGATTGGAAAATACTTGGTTCTCTCGCCTGAGCTAGTCGACGACTACTACCCACAAATCTCCAACCGAATTGCGGTACGTTTCCGCCTCAAACTACTAATTGAAGTTTTCCTGTGAAAGTTAATCACATTGCTCTTATAGGACACTGGACTTGCAGTACGCAAGCGTGTCATCAAGCTGCTAAAAAGCTTGTATAGTTTAACGGACAATGTGGCGCGTCGGGTGGACATTTGTACCAAGCTCGTACTCAGGATGTTGGATGAGGATGACGGTATCAAGGTAAGTCGAACTCGATTTTTCATCAACACATCTACATTAATTCTTTTAGGACTTGTCAATTAGCTCGATTGAGGAACTCTGGTTTTCGGATGGGAACGAGTCCAACACGAATCGACGGGGCACAGCTCGAGAGAATGGGGCGAATAGCTCGGGGTACATGACGAACAAGACATCAGTGATCATGGGCGTGAACGCGAATTTCCGTGATCGGCACTCTCCCTTGGAAGACATGTTGCACGAGGTAAAACGACTTTGAGACCCTCGAACGTTCTAGCTGATACAGCATTTTAGATTATTTCCAGGAAGGGGGACAAAGATGCTAACTCGATCGTGCAGCGTTACATTGACGTGTGCGATGCGTTGACCGATACGTTAGTCGATGCACAAGAGATTCCTGGCTTTGTAAGTAGCTTATACCTTCGTTTTAGACTGGCTGTTGACATTTGCTTTAGAGTGTTGTCAACTGCATCCGAACCGTTTATGTCTTCACCGCTGCGCACCCTACCGTGATGTCTACGCGCAAAGCTGCTGTACTGCTCCCCTACCTGAAGAGCGGTGCAACTGTAAGTACCAGTCGAGACCTTCATACTATAGCACTAACTCAGACCTACCAGGCTGACGATCAAGCGATTGCGGACTATCTGCTCAAGATCTTCCGTTCGTGTATTCCTCGCATGCCAGCTGGAACCTCGAAATTCGGAACAGAGCTCCAACAAACGCTAGAACCCATGGTGATTAAGCCGTCTGGAGCGGCAGGAGTAGCGGTACGTTTGAAAAGTTAGGATGATAGTAGAGCAGGTCGATTAATTATGTAATGGCGTAGGCACTACCAGAGACAGTGGCTTGCTTGTGTGCCGTCGTTCATCATATTACTCATGACTACCAACGCCTGGTCGCCTTGCTACGCTCATGCAATGGTATGCGCACCATTGCCACTTGTCACCTTCTGCTGACTGTTTGTCCAGGTCGCCTAGTTCAAGTTCTTGCCAAGCAGAGCCCACCTACCTCCCAGGAGATCGCTACACTGTCAATCCTAGCGCTGATTGTTTCCCTCCTTGGAGAGCATTCGGATTTTGATAAGATCCGAGATGAGCAGCCAAGTAAGATTTACGCTACTAATTTTTGTGGTTATGCCGTTAACTGTTATTTCAGCGCTGAAGCCTACCATCGACGCAATCAAGCAGGTAAGTAGCCTGCGTTTTGTTCGATGACTTGCAGTTCACACCGACCCTCTAGACCTCAATCGCCGAGTACATTTACGGATTGATACATCAACTTTACCGACGGTTCAACGATCAGCTGCTGCGAGGCCGGCTTTTACAATGTTTCGGTAATGCCAATCGTTCAATCGACGATTGTTCGCACCACTAAACACTTCCATAGGGTACCTGTTTCGAGCACATCCTTCTCTGTTGACCCATGACGACTCGGCGGAGATGATGGATGCCATTTTTGCTTCTCCGCAGGAAGATGCTCAAGCTCGGCTGTTGAAAATCATGCAAGACTTTTTACTGTCAGAGGCTTCAAAGCATTCGAATGCTACTAGTACGAGTCCCCCTATGATACTGAAGCCTCGGTGTGCTAATAGTATTTCGAACAGGCAACAACAAGCCAAAGAAGGGTGCAGTTAATATGGACGAGCTCATCGGAAATACGGATGGTTTTGCGGATTCAGGGTATGTCCACTCGTTATTAGTTGCCACTCGAGTGGGGCATTTGTAAAACAGAGTACTAACGCCAGGCTGGCTGTAGAGTGAGCTCGGCCATTATCCAGCGCTACCTCACACAGATCCTCTCCTCCGCCCTATCGCCCAATCGGCTCATTCAAACGCCTGCCGTAGACATTTTGAGTTTCACGGTTAGACAAGGACTAGCTCACCCCCTTCAGGTTGGTCTTGGCAGTATCCTCTGACTATTTTTTGTTGATATATGCACCCAATTAGTGTTTCCCGATCATCGTTGCTCTAGAGACAAGTCATGACAATTCGCTTAGCTCACGGGCGTCTAATTTGCATACCTTGTTGCACAACAAGCATGCTTCACTTCTGAACTCGAGATATTTGGAATCCGTGGGTAGGTCTTTGGAATACCAGAAGCAGCTGCAACCTGGTGGTTGGAAAGGTGAGCTGGCTGCTTGAAGTTCGAATGGTTGGATATTGACTAGATTATGATAGGCTACCGGCTTGCTCCCCATCCGACTGCACTACTTCATCGCTGGTATTCACTGGTACGAGAAAAGAGGCAACCGAAACTGGATTTTCTCAAATCGTTCCTACGGGCGTTTGATGTGGATGTGGCGGCCTTGTCGTGCTCTCAGGTACGTACGGGTTAATTCAGGACTGTGGCCAGTGTACTGATAGTGTTGTAGGATCACCTCGATCTGGTGCGGTACATTGCCGAAAATGTCTCTGCATTTGACTACAAGACGCAAGAGGAGGTTTTGACCGTCATCCGACATCTGACGCATGTATTGTCTGTCGCGGGAATGCATGTCGTCGAGATTCTGAGCCAAGAACAACGGGCGCGTGAGGAGTCGAGGACTGTAAGTGTCAGAATGTTTGCAGGCCCTGAGACTGTCTGACCATTATTGCTCCAAGGCTATGGAAGTAGACGGAGCGGCGACCACTCAGACTGCGGCGTCTGACGGGCTGGCTCGTGCCCGAGTCGCGACCACTATTTCCATTATTCTTATTCTCAAGGCGCATCTCAAGCATCTGTATGGGATTACAGAAGAGTGCGCACCGCTTTAACTTAATCCATTACCAGCACTCACGCATTCACTTATAGGAAAGCCTCCCGTTGGGTTCCTGGCAAGAAATCCGCACTTGGGGACAAGCCTGCGGTGGTGCGACACGATAAGCCCATCTCCTGGGACCGAGTACCATTTGCTACGCGCGCAGGCAAGACTGCGGAGGATGCTCGTGCACAGGAAGCACAGTTGCTGGAGCTGTGGTCTGAGGATGGTGTGACGGCTGAGCCGGATGAGTTTGGCGAGTAGTGTGTTCGTTTTTTTTACTGTCGTTTAGCTTGAGATTCGGACGCTGTGTGTATAATAAATGTAGAATCGATTGTAATGGATGTA
>WSLO01000886.1:0-11786 GCA_019677385.1 Ceratobasidium sp. 392 | reverse complement strand
TATACCCTAGACCTCCCATCCTGTAGGTCGACTCACCTGAACGGGATACTTCGAAACCATAATGGACGGCGTGGGATCATTTGGCCGGCGCGGTAGGCGCTGCCACAACTCCTCGGTCACAAACGGCATGAAAGGGTGCAGCAGCCATAGGCCAGAATCAAGGCAGGTGTAGAGGGTGTTCTGGGCAGATTTGCGAACGTCGGCCGAGGCACCCTCGTCTGTCATTGGCTTCATCGCTTCCTACAATTGAAATATCAGTAAGTATGAGTAAAGCGATCGAGGCAGTTTGGAAACGTACGATGAACACGTCGCACAATTCGTATAGCCAGAGGTTGTACACGGCAGTGGTGGCGACCATGAAGTTTCGCTCCTCCAAAGCCTTATTCGTATCAGCCGCGGCGATATCGAGTTTGTGAAGGATCCACTTTTCGACAATCGTCTCGCGACCTGTCGGCTATATATAAATGGTCAAGAATATGGACTATATGCGTGAGACACGATAAGGTACCTTAGGAGAAGCCTCTGGCACAAACGCATCATCCAGCTTCAGCATTGCAAATTTGGTCGCGTTCCAAAGTTTGTTACAGAACTTGCGATATCCCTCCACGCGCAGAATCTCCAAATTGATATCTCGACCTACACAAATCATCAGCAACCTAACCGAAAGTCTCGCTCAATCAACTCACCTTCAGACGTATACGCGCACAACGCGAACCTCAGCGCATCTGTCCCACACTGTGGTATACCCTTCGGGAAATCTTTCTTCTGTCCCGCCTGAGCTTTGAGGATCTCTCGCTCATCAAAGTTGCCTTCCGTAAGCTTCTGTTGCAGACGCTCCAGAGTGATGCCCTCGATCACGTCGACCGGATCGATGACGTTTCCGAGCGACTTGCTCATCTTTCGACCGTGTGCGTCCCGAACCATCGCGTGACAGAATACCTCCTTGAATGGCATCTTGCCCGTGAGTTTAATCCCAAGGAGAACCATCCGGGCGACCTAGAAGAAGAGGATGTCCCAACCGGTTTCGAGCATTGAGGATGGGTAACAGTCTTTGAGATCCGAGGTCTACAGAGCCAAATTAAGAGTTAACCAGAAGTACAGACTAGAGGGCATACCTCTTTAGGCCAACCCATGATCGAGAACGGCCACAAGCCAGACAAGAACCACGTATCAAGTACGTCCTCATCCTGGTGTATCGTAAACTTGGCTCCAGCAGCAATTTTGTTGCACGCTCGGTAGCCTCTTGCTCCGTCCGACCGACGACCCACCGTTTCCCATCATTTTTCTAAAAATAAATTCAGCCTTCACGAGCATGTAACGGACGGGGTTGACAAAGACTTACGTCTTGGTCAGTCCCCTCAATACCCACAAAATAAGCCGGACACCGATGGCCCCACTATAACTGCCTCGAGATACACCAGTCCTGGATGCCCTCAAGCCATCGGTACCATTCCGCCTCGGACGTCTTGGGGCTAATCAAGAGCTCGCCGGCCCTCGTACGCTGTGACGTTTGTTAAAGCGACGCCCAATATCAAAGTTCAAGAGGGCGAACCTTGATGGCCTCCTCGGCGAGAGGTTGGCAGTTAACCCACCACTGGGGCTTCATCACGGGTTCGATGATGTCACCAGATTTACTAAAATAATCTGTGAATTTTTGACGATTTAAAGGAAAGAATATCCTTGCCTGCAGATAGGAACCGTCATCGGATTATCCTTCTGCTCGATATACAGTCCCAGCTCCTTCAACGCCTCGACCACGGCCCTCCTCGCATGGAACCGTTTCATACCCTACACCCACCATCAATCAATCATCTTGTTCATACCCAGATTTCACGTAACGCACCTTAAACTTCTCGCCCGCATTCGAGTTAAACGTCCCATCGTCACTCAGAATATTAATAAATTCCAGATTATGTCGTACTCCGACTTCGTAATCGTTGGGATCGTGTGCAGGGGTGATTTTGACGGCTCCAGTCCCGAATTCCATATCAACGGCGATCGAGTCGGTTACGATGGGTATGCGTCGGTTGGGCAGGAGCGGGTGGGAGGCGAACTTTCCATGCAAATGCTACATACCGGACATTAATCCTGGGAGCTCATTGAACTAGTTGATAAACAATCACCTTGTGCCTTGGATCATCCGGATGAATAGCAACAGCCGTATCACCCAACATAGTCTCTGGCCGAGTCGTCGCAACAATGATCTTCTCGTCGCTGCCTTCAATTGGGTAGGCGAAGCTGGTGATCACACCAAACTCGAATCGTTCCTTTTCGTCGTAACCCGGAACGTTCAGGAGTGTTCGACCATTGAGTTGCTTTTGATCGACTTCGAGGTTGGAGAGCGTGGTGTTGAGTTTGACGCACCAGTTCACGAGGCGGTTTGCGCGGCAGAGAATTCCGTCTTCGTGAAGTCTGCAGAAGGTTTCGGAGACGGCCCTAGAGAGGTTCTACGGGCAAAATATTTATCAAATCATCAATCAACATAGTTTGGATAAATGGACATACCTCGTCCATCGTAAATGCAACCCGTGTCCAATCATAACTTCCTCCGAGCCGTTCCATCTGCTTAGTGATCCGTCCCTGATAGTCATGTTTCCAGTCCCAAACAGTCTCAAGGAACTTCTCGCGCCCAAGATCATGCCTAGTCTGACCCGTCACCTTGTACAGTCGCTTTTCGACGACGGACTGAGTCGAAATACCAGCGTGGTCGTGTCCAGGCACGAACAGTGTGGTCTTGCCCAACATTCGGTACCTTTTCTCGCAGTCAGATCGAGTCACAAGGATACAATAATGACTCACCATCGAATCAATGAATCCTGAATCGCAACCATTAATCCATGTCCGATGTGCAGACTGCCTGTAACGTTTGGCAGCGGGCAGGGCAAGACAAATTGTCCCTCGGGTTTGGGTTTTCCATCAGAGCCCGTTTGTGGTTTGAAGTATCCTTCTTTGTTCCGCCATTCGTACCAGGCAGACTCGACGGCAATGGGACTGTATCCCGCCGCCATTGGTTCGGAGAGATCTACATAACATGCTGGTGAGTTTAACGACAGATCAAAGTAAACAAACATACCTTTTTTCTCGCCAGGAGGAGCATTGTTGACAGACGGCACCTCCCCGGCTTTAGTTTTCTTCTCGTTGGCCGGTTTCTTTTTCTCGCTCGGGGGAGCAGAATTTGCCGCCGGAGGTGCTCTGGCCGACTTTGCAGAAAACTCTGCCGCCTTCTCTAGTCGCTTAGCTTCCTTCCTCGCTACATAAATCTTCAACCATTTATTTTAAAAGCTGGTAGTATAAGTGACTTACTAGCGCCCTTCGCCTACGTCGCACCCTCTCCTTCGACATTTGCAGTAATCTCCTTTGAAGGAGCTGCATCAGACGGTGCCGACATTCGAGTTAAACTTCCGATCGAGATCGAGGTATACGGAGCGGGAAGTCTGACTGTAAGCGGACGTCGAAGTAGAAAAGTCTCTTTGGACAGCACCTCCTGCGCCTGCGGAAACGCACCGACCCCGGCTTTAGCCCACCACTCGGTCACCTGCAATTCATAGCTCTTGAGCGGGATGTTCCTGTGCATTTCGCTCTAACTCGTCTGTTTCATGAGAACCACGACTTACTGCTGGCCATCGGCAAATTGGCCGGAAAATGCCAGAGTCGCGTGATACTTTTGAAAAGCTCACATGATGTCTTGGGCTTGCAGCTGGTTTTAGTTAATTATAACCACTTATGGATTTATGAAATTGTCGCTGTCGCTGAAAGAGATTGAATTCCCAGTGAAAGCGGCTTTTATACAAGGCGTATGGATAAAGATAGTCTAGATTAATGTGATTGGCCTTATGATTCGCTTTCACTCGCTTTGATGTGAATGCGGATGACACGGTAGTATTGGCCGACAGGCGTACTACACCCGTAACCTTTAACACACATATACGAACAATGGCTCTTATGCGTATGCTGCAGGTAATTATAGCACGGCTGATAATTTAAAGCGCTAAGGGTTATAAGTTCGGAAGGGCAGCATGGGCCAGACTAAATGCGATTGCGGATGTAACTACCAACTTCCTTCAACATCATCATCAGCTACACCATCGACTTCGTTGTCCGTTTGTCCACCATCGCTGCCACTTTCATCGGTTTGTTCACCATCCTCCGCCTCATCTGATTCGAGGTCCAGATTGGTATTATGGGTATCTCCGTCCTCGTTATTTCCACTTTCGTTTTCTTCATCATCGGAATATTGATATTCTAAATACAAGCGTTAGAGCATAGCATGGTACATCGCATAAATAGATGCTCACCTGATTCCAAAGCTTGCTCTGGAACCCCAGAAGTATAACCGGGTACGCTGGATAGTGTCGTATGACCAATTGCCATCCCGGTGAACCGCATCAGCATGTCGCGGTCGGCAAATCTGGAGGTGTGAAAGCAGCAACACCAATTTTTGATAAATAAGAATAGTAAAACTGAACTTGGGTGGTTAGTCACTCACCGAGACACGTAATAGTTTTTCCAGTCACCAACTCCCTTCATGTCGGCAGATATTGAGTCAATGGACTCAAGATACTCTCCGGTCTGCTCTCCAACAAACCTAGGAATAAGGTGTACGCCTCGAATGACATCTGCAGGGTCAACAAAATCGAAAGCATGAAACTCTTCTGAGTCTTTGAAATACCCGAGTCGATCGAGTCGACAAGTCTCCCAGCCTCCAGGAACATCAGCCATGCGGGAAAGCCAGCGGACCCACAGAAAGTCCATGCGCTTTGGAGATGCGCCCTTGTATATGACATTTGCGTGGTAAACACCTAAGACCTTGGCATACCAGAAGCGACGTGCCCCCATCCCAGGTGAGTCGGGTTCATCAGAGCGAAGAACAATGAAGCGTTTGGCTGTACTAGGGTTGACGGTGTCCTGGTCACGACGAACATTGTACGTGGTGTAGTGGAGACGGAGGGTTTGGTGCGCATATATGCGCTCGTACTGGAATTGGATGTCGGAAATGTCAGAGGTGTCGTGGTCCAGTTCGTCTTGATATCTACCACCAGAGATGCGAGCTATCAGGTGAGACCTAAGTCGCGGTAGAAAGTACTACACACAATGTGAGTACGGCCCATTTGTCAACCAAGAATGAAGAAACTCACCTCGAAAGCAGGATCAGATGCATGTTTCTTCAACCAAATAGGTAGAGGCAGTGGGTTTTTCTGGGACATGGCGATTTGGTATGGTGAGTACCCACTCTCATCGATCGGGAGGTCTTCATGAACAAGAGCTGGTGCGGTGGTTGGAGCTTTCGTGTCTGGTGGAGCGGCGCTGGTAGCCGCATCGAGATTAGTCTTGATATCGCTTAGTCGGGTTTCAATTTGTTGTATCCTTGCCATCTGTGGGAGATAGTCTCGCCCGTTGGTGCGGACATAACGTTGTTTTGAGTGCCGATGTAAGAGTTCGCCCTGGAATTGGTTAGGGTTAATTCTACTACCACATGAGGAACAACTCACGGTTTGAGTCGAAAACGAGTCTGTTGTTCCTACAGATACAACCGTCTCCGGGTAGTCGCCTAATGAGTGGGTTTTGATGGTCTCAAGGTTGAAGTCCTTCCGGCGGCGTTCAAGCTCAAGCGTAGGGTCGGGTTCAGCAGCATCTTCTGTCAATAGCGCAGCCCGGGGCTTTGCCTTCTTGCGCGCTCGCTGTTGTCGTGCAGAACGTTCTTTTGGCGTTTCGTAGACCTCGAGTTCTGAAGTATACCGCTTGAACTCTCGCAACTCATAGCCTAGCCGTGTTGTTGTAAGCCGGAGAATGTCAACAGTTGCGTCTGTATGTAAACGGAGCTTAGCTAGCCCATGCCACTGTGCTAACACATATAATAGCGTCAGGGTTTGGCTCTCAATCGACGCGGGCAGCAACCCTTCGATGGCGGGAAGTATACACTGTTTTTGTTGTTAACATGTTGTGGACAATAAGGTATAATTGGCCGATACATGCCTGTAGAATATCCTCATAATTTCGAGCAGCTGGTCTTGTCATGTCCGAGACATCCTCGCTGAACGGGCGAATGCCATCAGTGCCAAACGATGGTATAAGCCGAAACCTTTACTTGATATTAGCAATTAGATCAACTCACGTATCAATAGCTTACCTCTCATTTAGAATAGCGACAGAGTGTGGACGTTTCGAGTGTAAAACACGTAACAGGTGGTTGAAGACGGCTTTCCATACTCCAAGCTCGAATTCGTGCAAGAAATCCACGGTTAGAGTCTCAAAGACGTCGAAACCAAGAAAACGGAGTCGGGCAGAGAATGCATTCTTTTGGGAAAATGTGTTCAGCTACAATGAGAAACTAATGGCAAAGTGGCAATTCACTTACGTTTACAGGGACATACGAATGTGGCTTCAACAAAATTTCCACCCTCTTAGCAGTAGTTGCTCGCCCTTCGTCATATATGATTGACCGAGCTTGGCGTACCAAGTCGCTTCGTGCTTGGTCATCAATACGTCTAAGCTTAAGCCGTCGACGAAAGTCACTCGCTAGACCAAGGTTCTGAAATTCGGATTTGGGCATGAGACACCGTGGGCATGGACGTAAAGATTTCATGCCACGAATAGTGGCAAGGAGGACTCTATAAAGTCACATCTATCAGCGCTCTATCGAATCTGGCTTGGGGTACTTTACTTTTCAGGATAATCTGCTGAGTATGAGAAGATTCGAGGAAATACGCGGCGGGTGACACCATCAGCACATTTAATAACCACCCCGTGGCGCCACGCTCTGAGAAAGCTGTCGTCTAGAATGTGTTTAAGAACCTCATGGAACAACTCTCGACGAAGGTGAGTTAATAAGGTCTTTGGGATGGGTCGTCCAGGCTCCAATTTTCGTAGCTGATCTTGGATATTGGCAGGAAGCTAATAAACAGTCATCTGAGCGACATATCTAGAAACGCAGAAGAAATAATTCACTCACTGAAGGAAAGAACGCAATCTCAAAATGATTCTTGGGATTGGGCTTGCAGCGTTCTTGTTTTGATAGATTACCAAAGGTAACTCGAATTGGCCAGGCCTTAGCATTGCCAAAATCCGCAAGTTGAGTCGCATCCGAGAAGACCATTATTTCAGCAGCACAACGAGGTAGGTTGCAGGGTTCTTCAAGCACAAGCTCTTGCAGCGCGCGATGATGATCAAGCATTCTCTGAGACTCGTAAACCTCTCCATATGTGCGATAATCTTTAGATGTTCTAGGGTCACGGCAGCGTGCTTCGTATGGCACATAATGAAAGAATCGCGGGTCGTTTTTGGTGAATGCGGTGTGTAGAGCATCAAGCATAGTGTTAGATTTCACACTCCACACAGGCAGCAAGTTTTCTGTAGGGTTGGCTTTGTAGCGTATTGCAGTGGCAGGAGTCCGAGGTGGAGTAGCAAGAGGTACGCTGAACCGTGCTCGAGTTGGACCAGAATCCGCAGAATAGTTAGCAAGCGAGTCATCAAGTCGGTGCCAGCTGCTGACATTGGCAACATCAGAGATCTTGAAATCCGGCTGTAGTAAAACATTCTGAACCAGTGATTCGCGAGAGCTTTCAGACTTCTTGTTGCCCTCGTTCCAGTGCCAGTGCTGTAACCGAAAGGTCAATATGTTAGGACACGGTGCGATTATATCAGAGAGCGAGCTTGAAGGAGTGCCCAAGTTCAAAGATGTTACGCCAGATTGGTCAAGGTTCCTGTCTGTTTCAGAGAAGTCGCCTAGTTCGCAGGCAGAATCGGGAATGAAGTGTGGCTTTGCTGGGTAGACCCTGTATCGTCCAAATGAATCACATGGAGTGGTGAATAGATCTGGCTCTGGGCGAACACGAAGAATAACTTGTCTGATTTGGGGTGCAGGTGGGGTTTCCAGAGTAGGTGGGTCTTCGATTAGCATAGGGGGTGGCTCTGGTAATGGCTCGTTTTCATTTCTGAAGCGCCCAAGAGCTGGCCGGTATGTAGGATAGCGTGCATCAGGGGTAGAGGAAGTGGTAGGTGGCTCAGGGAGAGCTTCAAAATCCGGGCTTGCTGGGGTTTCTAGATTGCCAGCGCTCGGTACTACTGGTGGTATATCCAAGTTGATTTGCGGGGCTAGTTCTAAGCTGTTGTTCGTAGACTGCGAATTAAAATAAGAATAAGTGGACTAAAAAAACGCTGAATAAAACAAAAACTATACCGAGGGGGGGATTTCAGCTTCCATTTCCTGCGTTCTTGCTTTTTTTGATTGCCAGATTAGGTCCAGATTGAAGGTAGACCCGCTGTTGTCTGAGTGTTTCCGCTTTCGTTCGAGTGCTTCCTTGTGTGACCGAACTTCCTCAGCCAGGATTTGGCACTGTGATGTATGGGCTCGATGCGCTCTCCGGGTGTTAGAGGTATAACCGCACGCAGAACAGTCATAGGAGTCGGACATAGTGGGCCCCAGCGTACAACAAGGGATAGGAGAGTGCTGCGCACCTCAACGCTGCTCGCAGAGTGACTCACCTAAGGCGCACAAACTCAACTAAGGTCTCTATGCGACAGCAGCCCAAAAATTCCATCGAATTGCAGCGTATCTAGCTTACATTTCAAAATTCAAGTAGTAAGCGAGCGTGTAAAGGGAGAACCCCTGAGGGAGATTGATGGCTGCAACTGTCTTGACAACCAAAAGGTGAGATCTGAAATAATAAATCAAAGATTTAATGCTTGCCTTGTCACCAGACCCAAATTGTATCATCTCGGGACCAACTTGAAACCTCGGTTTAATGGTAGCCTACGCCCAGAGCAATATCACGCCCCATAATTTCCAAACCGATAATCATAAACCATAGTGGACTGTGAGGATTTAAAGCACGAAGTTGCGCAAAGTACTCACCATCATTCTCACCTCTATCAAAGTACTCAATCTCGTAATAATGGTGCGTTCCACGATGGCAGAAGTCGAGTAAGCGCTGAGTCACGTGGGCAGGAACATCCACCGGCTGGTCCTAATGGCGACAATAACAATGAAGAAATTCCGTAAGTTCCTTTACATTGGTATGTCAACACTACTCTCACACTTTTATCTTGTAGCTACTTGAAGGCAGGGAAACGAACAACGGACAAGTTTGGGATAGTTGCACGCTATATCACCCGCTGTATCGACATGAATTGGGACCCCTTTTTGACTATCAATGCTGGCATTTACCTTTTATCCTTGAATACAGCGGATGAGTTTCATGCTGAGATGGCCTCAGCCTCACCAAAGTAAGTCTCGTTCAACGCCTAATGCTTCCTTCTACGTTAGTAACCCTACCTGTCTTAGGACCCGCGCTCTATATGACATATTTATCATCTTGTGTGAGCGCATTCCTGGGATGGATGAGTCAACTGATTGGGACTCAGTACGTGTTCGAGTAAGTTAACTTGCATTTTTGACGTTTATACTTGACTAATGCCTGGGTCTTAGTTGGATCGTGGCAAACGGGGAGCAAAGACAGAAGATAACCGTGCCTTCAAGATTTCGATTGGCAAATGGGACGACTGGAACCCACCCATCGACCCAGACTCGAAGCACGGGCGAGGCTACGCACATCCACAGTGCGCTCAACGTCTGGCTCCCGTCAGCGTTAAGTGGGATGACGTTGGGTTAGTATAATATCTGCTAGCTTAAGTAATTTACGCTAACACACAACTGTCCTATTTTTTAGGCAACGCCATCGCTTTCTCAAAGAGTACGACCCTCCAATGACCGCCAAGGAGCTCTTCCCAGCTTTTTTGTACGTGGGCTACGTTGCGGACCTGAACAACCTGTCCAAGGGGCTTTTCAGAAGTAAGATCATGGTTCGGGTGAGTCTCCTCTGCTGTTTTCATTATATGTAAACTAATGCGTACTCTATGCGATTGCAGGCCATACGCACGGTTATATTCCCGGCAAGCAAGGCTAATATGGAGAACAACCCGGACTATCAATCGAGCCGAAAGTCCAAGGCCGACACTTATGGATTGGAGAAGGTCACACCCGGTCTCCTTGCTTACGCTGCAGTCGGAGTAAGTTCTTTACCGTTTTGTGCGTCTCAGCAACTAATTAACAATTTATGCGACAGGTTCGGTATGCGCTTTCGGGAGAAACCTCGTTTCGCAGCAGCGGTGGCACGTTTGACTATGAGGTGTTTTATAATGACCTCGTAGCTTATTTGAACGAGCCAGCTTGCGCAAAGGACACGGCTGAGTTGCTAGATTGGTGGAACACGTATGTGAACAGGATTCTCTTCACTCGCTTGGGCTGACATCAGGTTCTTTGTATACGCAGTATGTTATTCCCTCCAAAGCGTACCGACCCAGCTGTTGCGCCGTCAAGCATGCTCGCAAAGTTACGTGAGCAGGCAATGGAGCGCGAACGACTTGCACGCGAGGCTGGTGATAATTAGTTTGGATCGTTTGTATATACGTTTCTCGGTACGAATGGATTGCGATTTGATGTTTTTTCAAAGAAACAATGTGTGACGCAAACGGCGGAAATCACAAGCATATAGGGTTAAAATGCGACAGCGTTACATGTCTACTCACACGGCGTTGCAACTCCAAATCAACAATGTTATACGTTTAAAACCACTTTTGTCAATTGATTCATTAATACAGGCAGGGAAATTATTGATAACTACACCATCAATCCATCCGATAGGTATAATTACACTTTCGTTGCAAGTTGTTCTAACAGCCCAGCCATGATTTTGGCGATGTACATGATTTCGTTGTAGCCAAGTATCACTAGCTGTTTGCAAGCTAGCCGCTAGAATTTTCAAATCCGCAAGCATTTCAGCCCAGCAAGATTGTGGAGAGTGGTTGCGTAGCAATTGAGGAGTTTGTCGAATCCATATTTGCAATTGCAAAGCCCCCCGGGGAGATTTCGGAGCTTTTGGACATTGTCGGGATTTCAACTGGTTGCGAACCCGATGCAAGCCCCTTGCAACTACTTTGACGACCTTGGCCAATTTGCCGATGTGCTCCACTAATCTCCTCACCAACAGAGTGTTGCCGCTGTCATAATCTAAATGGCAGCACTGAGATGAGAACAGAGACATAAAAGTGGTACAATCGGGCTTGCCTGACGTCGGGTATGCTCGATGTGCGCGGCCATCACTCTCAGGGGAGGATTGTGGGTTTTCCCCGAGGGAAATTCTTGAACTACTAGAAAAGTGAAGGCTATGTGCTCAAACTCCCCGCGTGACAAAATCCTGAGTTTACGGTAAGCCTTTCTTCGATGTTTTCTAAACAGAGAAAGCGTCGAGTAAAGCCCCAGCGTATGTATGTCGTTTTCCCCCCCGAACAAAGGAGCGCACAAAGGAGCGGCTGGAAAACGACGAATAAATGCTCGAGCCTTTGTTGAACCTTTGCCCCCTGGGGAGAACGCTAAGGATGTGAGGACCCAGATCCGACAATTCCCTCCAGTAAAAGGTGTGTAAAAGCCTCCCTCACTTTTCCGATTCCTCGAACATTTTCCTCAGGGAAAACCCGCAATCCTCCCCTGAGACTCGTCCGAATTTGAGTCCGTGGCTACACGTGATTTTGAAACATGATCGACGGTGGCAGATCAAATTGTGAGCCACCCAAAGTCTTGCACCCTTGTTCGCGCCGCTGACATGGATGGCCGTTGAGAACACTTTTTGCTTTTATGAGAGCTATGGCGCTTACACTTTAGACTGCGAAACCGCACCACATACTAGTCCAACTTGTGACTCTCAACTCGTAGGAAAGCGAGATACCCTCAAATATGACCCGGATACGCCAAGAGCACGTGTGCAACGTTTGTGTATAAAAACATAAAGATA
>WSLO01000885.1:0-11792 GCA_019677385.1 Ceratobasidium sp. 392 | reverse complement strand
CGAGCCTACCGGGCTGGTGAAGCTACACGTAGGTGCGGTATTTGAGTTCTGAAAATCAGCCCTTAAGGGGTGAGAAAAACTAACCACAAGCCGACTTTGAGATGAAGAGGTAAACGCAATCTCGCTCTCTTACCTGGCTGTCACGGACTGAGCGTCGGATCGTCAACAGGTTAAACAGCTGCGTGTATGCGCACCAAAACGTCTATTGCTGGGTGACCATTCCCAGCCACCGACATATCTTATATCTTACGGGTCGCATCTGCCAGAGTTTGCAGAGAGAGTCGAACTTTCCCCCATCCCAAAACGTCGACACTCTAGGGAGGATCAGGGTTTTTCCCTGGGGAGAACGATAAGAAAACGATAGGAAAACGTTGTAAACAGGACAAAGAACAAAGGAACTTGGCCTTTTCACAGCGTTTTCCCATCATCCTGCTATCATTTCCCCCGGGGAAAACCCCTGATCCTCCCTAGAGACAGGCATTCGATGGACCAGATTCAGTCACGTGATCTCGACCAAACAACTCTCGTCCACCATCTCGTCGCGTGGGCGAACCTCGCTCGCGTCCTCCATCGTACAAACGCCAACGCCAGCACCTTGAACCTACCAGAATCCTGCGCCTGCTGACAAACCATCGACGAGACCCCCAGACGACCACCACTCGGACGCCACCTCGGACATGGCAGGACTCTTGACTCGGGTTCGTCTCGCTCGGCTCCAGGACGGACGACGACTAGCTAGGGTTGATTATGGATCTGAAAGAAACTGTGCGTGGGATGTCGGTGCGTTGGCTCCTCTTTCGTGGGAAGATTTGGATATCTGGCTAACGTAGTTATCCCCGCCGACTCGGACACTCTGTTGCACGCGCAGGTGCCAGACGACCGCACGCCGTGCGTTCCGTACACATCTGATCTACGACTTGCGTATCTTATTCTAACAAGAGTGACCAGTCCTGCCCCACATTGTCCTTTCTAGCTCGACTCACTATACTATCTACCCAACAGTCTGACCAAGTTCAAGTCCCGGTTCAACGGAACGCCATGTGGGACTCTGGATATCGTGGTTGATTAACTTCTGGTAGCCATCGATGCTCATAGTGGGACAATGTAGTTTTTAGGATCGTCTCTTCGTGTGGCCAATTGGGGTGAGTCCGACTCTCATTGCATTTTTTGCTTAGTTGATATCCGAGTACGGTAAATCAGGCAACTAGTCTGGTACGAGCTTTCATGACGCTCAATCTGCAACAACGTCCGGCACGACTAGCCCACCGCAGTCCTAGTTCTCAGGGATGCGCTCCGTCCACTCGGTTCGCCTAGTTTCTCCCCGTGTCGCGTCTTGACTCCCAGTCCTCGTATTCCGGCTTCGCAGGCAACGACCATGCCTTCCTCGCCATCTTTGTCCTAGGATTTGGGAACCCGTGGACAACGATACCATATTCGACAGACACCACCTGTCAGTCGTAAGGCGTGCGCATCGTCTGTCCAAGTCGCTTGTCGGGATGACCGGCTGTGACATCGTTCGATGAACTAAACTGGTTTGTCGAGAATTGACGAGTCTGTTGGATAAGGGCACAAAGTTCGTTGTAAGTAGGTTGACTTTCTCCTCCGTCTGTTTCGAGGGTGGGCATGGGTTGTGACTAGAGGTTCTCACTGGGCAAATAACTCGGCGGAGCATGACTGTTTGATCGAGTGCAACAGGACGGGAAACTAGAAGAATTTATTATGTATCTACAGCTACATCGCGAATGAATAGAATGCGTGGTGGTACTCTATCAACCGTCGTCCTCGGATCGAATGTGAATTGAATCACTAGCCAAATAAGTGTAGGAGTGAGCGTGCTGTAACGGATTCTGGACGAACGTTCAAACAGGTCTGGCCGTGCGAAGAAGAAACATCTGCCGAAATGCTACAACACGTAAATCCTAGGGCGTGGGGAGTTGTGAAAAGGGTGCGAAGCTGGTGTCGAAGTTGTCGAACCCGAGGTAGAGGTGGCTACGAATGTGGCTGACGTAGCCACGGTATCCGCCACTTGAGTTCTGGTGGCGAAGAAGTAATAGTAGGGTCGCGTCCCATGAGTCCGGACGAAGATTGAAAATTCTGATGGTGGACAATCGCCTCGCATTACGCACTCGCCGTAAAACAAGTGAGCGCCGTCTGGGAAAAAGTCGTAGTTTGGCCAAGCCCGTGATAAGACCGGGAGACTAGATTCGTCCTAGAGGGCGGTTTGAGTCGCCTAAAAGTAGTAACAGTGTCGAGCAGTCTGTTGATGGAAACGGGAAGAGATTGAGTCAGACATGAGGAGTCTGCTGATGTTACGAGCGTGAAGCTGGTCGTAGTAACTCGTTTCACGCCGCTTCGAATGACGTCCCGTCAGATTTATCTCGAGCTCGAGGGAGGATTAATCCGTTATTGATGATTCCAGCGTGGCTTCGAAGCTCTGGAACGCAGATTGTACGACGTCGAGATGATCTTCACGCCAATAAGGCGTTGTCTCCAAAAAGCGGATTTGATTCCGCAAGTATGAGCTCCTACACACTTATTTAAGTGGTCAATCGGGCGGCATAAGTCGAGGACGTACCCGCTTAAGCTCGTCCGCCGTCCTTGCCTGAACCCTCTCAGTATCCTCTGCTCGTCCCGCTCGAATCTTCGCTTCGCTCTTCTTCTCCCACTTCACCTCCACCAGGATCAACTCGCCTTCTTGCGCTTCCTCGCAGGCCTCCAGATCCCTCTCGCATAGCTTTCGGTGCTTCTGTCTCGTCCGAAAGTAAATCGTCCTATCCAGCCGGCTTTTGTTCTCGATCTTGATCTCGTTGGGCCGTGACATTTTCTTCCAATTCGGCATGGGACGCTTGGAATGATCCGAGTTCGGCTTTTACATGGGCGGATTCTGGACCAGATCTCCCGATCAATAAAACGCCTAGAAAATTCTGCAAACGACTCACAACTGTCCCGTGCGGTTGGGATTTCCACCTCCACCTCTTGCCCCTGCTCGTTCAGCCTCTAACAGTTCCTCGCGGTCGTATATCCGTTTCACCCAGGCCACCGTTTCAGTATTCGCAGCCCCTGGATCTGCTTAGCGAGTCCTACGTTTCCCCGTGGGCGCGATTGCGTTCGACCTTGACGGAGTTGACCAGAACATGGAGGTCCACAATGTACTGTTTGAGATCTTGGTTCCGGAGGCGGATTGCTACGCGAGCGGCAAGAGTCTGGATAAGAGAACAGTAGCTGGGATATATGGAGGTCGAAACTTCGAAACCGACTCGCACCCTCCTCGATAGCACGACGAGAATTCGGACATCGCCAACCTCTAGCTCATCCATATCCACGTACAGCTCGACCTCCAACACCCTGTACTCGTTCCGGGTTTGACTTCATATCTTCACTTTGACAACTTGAGAACAGATATCAATCTCGAATCAGACGCTCTGATCGAGCACGATTGTGAGGCGGCCGGATACGAGTGGGTTGAGGCGTCGTTCGACACAGTGGACATTAGGGCTAAGCTCAAGCATTCACCGTTTCACTTGGTAGATGAGCTGGAACAGAGTTAGCGAACGTAATGTAGAGATGTTCAAGGCTGTAGAGATGTTCAAGGCTGTAGAGATGTTCAAGGCTCACCATTTCCTGGGCCCTAAACGTGATCGTCCGACCTTTGTCCCCTGCCTTGGAGTCCTGGTCCACCGTCCCACGGCCATAGATTCAAGCAGTAGCACACGTATCTCGTATCCAGAGCTCAATAGGACTTGCCTCTCTGTTGTTAGTAGCCTCTACCGGCCGATAGAGCGACTCCTGATCCGCTGCGGTCAAAGGAAGAGAACAAGGATGGGATGAGCGAGAAGAGACTTCAGGCAGGTAAATCGTCAACAGAGTTTGACTCCATTCTTGAGGTTTGTCTAGACGCCAACGTGGTTTGTGCCGTCATGGGATGCATGAAGTGGTCGTGGGGAAATCTGAGTTTGATGGCAGTGGCTCTCCGGCGCTTTGCGAGACCTTTGTGTTTGTGGCGGTTTGGACAGATGCCAAAACCTGCATCTCTCCACGACCTCTTGCGTTGCTCTCAGGACCACGACAACGGGTACTACTTGACCGACCTATCAGTACCTTATCTACGATCAAGCTGTAGCGCCTGGCAACGTCATATCATGGTTGCATGATCAAGCATCGTCGCAGTACTCTGGGAACGGGGGATGATCAAGGAAACATGATCCAAACCGGTTCCGAAACCGGATGGGTCGTAGCCGTAGCGGCTGAAACCTACCTGGACGCTCTGCCTCTAGCGATTCATGTTCTGGCTCTTGCCAGAACGACTGATGACGGACCGTCAATACCCGAGCCGGCAAAGCCACCAGAATAACAAAGGACGGGGGTTACGTAAACCAAGGCACCTGGCGGTATTTATACACATACGTTCAGCAAGCAGTCACCATCGCCTGGCTACCTCTCTGGCATCTGCTCAGCATCGTTTCCTATCGTTCTCTTATTATCTACCCCCTGCGTACTCTCTATCTACTCGCTCGAGTTTACTCTGAAGGCTGCCAAGTTTGCTATCTTCGCCAGCTTCGTTTTGACTGTTCCTGGACTGGCTGCACCTACGATAAATCAGACGCCTGCACAAAACATGTTCGAGCCGCTCGCACGGACCGGATGGTGGTGTGGGGATGTTGGGGAGGTACGTGACTAGCGCTGCCTTCCGATACGCGACCCTGACGCATTTCCACTGAGTAGATTTAGGTAGTCAGAAGCTTCAGTATTGCATCTGGTACGTACCGAACACACGTTTTTTTTCGGCTATCTGCGGCCTAACCAAGTTGTGAACGCGTTCGGCCTATTTTTCACCAGGTTCTTGTTGTTTGAGCTATGTCACCAAAAGACTAAAAGACAAATTCTTTTTCACCCGGCCTTATGAGGCGAACCTATCCGGCCTCGCTGAATGGAACCAGGAAGCTGAGATATCTTTCGGACTTGTATAAGCTTAGCTTGTAGGTGGGGCCATTGTCAACTGAGCCAGCAGTTGCGTGTATGCGCAGCAGAACATCTACCGCCAGTCGTCTGATCTCAGACGCCGGCACATATCCCACTTCAAGCGTTATATATGCCAGAGTATGCCAAGAGATTCAAGTCCTCCCCCTTCCCAAAGCGTCGATCGGGATCAGACGGACCCAGCATCGGTCACGCGACCTCCGCTCAACAACTCTCGTCCACCATCTCGTCGTTCGGGCAACCTCGGTCGCGTCCTCCATTGTCCAAGCTCCGACTCCAACGCCATGAACCGATCAACAGCGCTAACAAGCTGACAAAGCATCAACAACCCAGACGATCACCACTCCATGAACACCACCTCGGACATGGTACGGCTCTCCGCTCAGGTTCGTCTCCCTCGACGGAAGAATGGGCGACGATCAGTCACACTAGATTCTAGGCTTGCAAGCGCTCGCGCGTGAAAATGCCGACCTGCTCGCTGTTGGTTCGAGGAGGGATGCTGGTTTGGGGCCAACGTAGTTGTCCTCGCCGACTCGGACTCGTTTGTCGTATACCTGAATGTGAGCAGGATACGCGCAGTAAATCTTATATATACTCGATCTGCATCTGACACATCCCACTCAACTCAGGGCGAGAGGTTCTGACGTTAATCTGTCTTTCTGGTCCGACTTTCACTCGAGAACTGGCCCGGTTCAAGTACGGGCCAGAATCTTGTTCAGTGAGACGGCATATGGAGCTAAATATACAAAGGCCGAAACACTGTGCGAGACTGTCGAAGCTAATATAGAAGGACAATGCAGCTCGGACTACCCCTTTGTGTGGCGCAATCGGAGTGAGTCTGATCGTTCTCGGGTATCCCTGTATGCTGACTTATGGTTATAAGTGGGAACAGAACCGTGACAGCCTAGTTGGGCCAAAATATGCCAGCGCGAAACAGAACTCCGTATCATGTTCGGCATGTTAGGTCCACTAGAGCTCTGGCTCGGACCATTGTTTTCTGCCAATTCACATGGTTTGTTGATTAGACTTAGTTTTGTCTACTGGCTCCTGACCGTCGCGTTCCTGCTTATCAGACGGACCAGGCATGGGCGCTACTTCCCACCACCTTGGCCCCACCGCACTGTGTTCGCGCTTCACCGACCTCCAATCTGTTTGCCCTCAATATCGGAATCTGTCTGGCCCCGTTCTTATATGTCTTGAGGAACGCGCTAATCATACTAGCACAAACGATCAAGAGGAACTACCAACGACCCAGCATGCGTACTGTTCACGAGACTCAATAGTAAATATTAGTTTCCGACGTCGTTTCTTGGACAGAGTTATCGTAGTTGACAGGGTTGATGAGGGTATAGGGTGGGTGTCTGACGGCTGTTGCCAGTATGTCGACTCTTTTCTTCATTCGAGGGCGAGGGTTGATGCTGGTTTCCCCTTTGTCGAAGCGGACCATGTGATCGTGAAATCTTGGTTCGCCCCAAATGGGACAGAGATAAGCAATCATTGTGATTTGTTGTGTATCTACATGACTGTGCAATAAATATGCCATATTCTTATACCGGCAAGCGTTCCGGAAACCAAATGTCGAAAGAGCCAAATCGATTAGATTAACCATCATCGAAGCAAGCATGGGCGGGGAGAAGACTTCCATAGATTGGGCGGCACGGTAGTTAAGAGGAATCCGACGAGCGTTGTTGGTAGGAGTCGAAAGAAATTTGTCCGGAGGTTGCGTGCTATTGTTGATCGTCGTACCGTTCGTGCTCCAGGCCAAAATATCTTCCAGGCTCATCCATCTCCATGCTCGTGCCCGATCGTCTACTACGTGATTCTGCGTCGTCCTGTTCAACACGTTCCCTCCACAGGCCAACGTTTAAACCACAATTTGCCCCCCTCGTCTGGTTTGCGCAACCGCATCTCTTGTCGGGACATTCCGAATGCGTATGAAATGGTACACCGGTTTTGCCGATCTTGGTGGGAAATGGGTGCAGAACGGCGAGCGTAGATCTCGAGTTGGTTTCGCCTAGCTTTTGGAGCCAAGTGCATCCCGATTGGCAATGTGTCGAGGATAGAGTATCTGCATCGGGTGAGAAATCGAGCGTTCGCGTTAAAGTTCTGTTGTCGGGTCATGACCTGCATGAGATGTGGCATTAATCCCTGAAAGATGATTACTGGACTCACCATTGAACCGTGGTAGGAACGCGCATTCTGGGCGACTCAACCCCATCGCTACGTATTCCGAACGAGGATGCCGAAAAACACCGGTGGCCGGCGGCAAAATTCACATCGCACATTCGAATCCTACGCTCGCCAATGCGCACGCCAAAAGTCTTCGCCGATGTTCATGGGTCGGCAAGGCCAGAAGTGAACTGGTCCAGATCGAGTACCGGCCTCCTCCCCCAACAGCGAAATCCGTTCTAAACACGACGCATCGGCTATTTCCGGTCTTGGAGTGACTGTGGCGGGACCAGTCCCCAACCCGGTTTCGCCATTCGCTTCACTTGCCCACCCTCCTCGGCTTCGGTTCGCCCTAGACTGCTCGTCCCTCGAAACAAATAATAGAGGGCCGTTCCGTCGAGAACTGGGCCGCCAATAAGGTACGGAACGCCGTTCACGGTCGGACGCCGTTCACGGTCGAACGCCGTGCGCAGGTGAGGCCACGCATTTTCGCGTACTATTCGGACCATGGTGGGTGCTGATGGATCCCGCACCCTTTCACTCCATCCACTCTAGTCGATGCAGCAAACGTGCCGGTAGAGAACTACTGCAGTTTCAGTCGCATCGACCGGTACGCCGCACACATTGGTGAAATCCTATCGAAGCCTGGACCTGCATGATGAGCCCGGCGGTATCACAGGTGAGCGGTACGAAGCCTTGATCAGGAGAGAACAGAGCGGAATGAGTCGGATGGCCAGAGCTTTGCACTTCGTTCTCCGGAGCGTGGTGAGATAGTAGGTGGAATCAAGATGTCCGGAACGGGGAGCGCCGTCACATAATTGCGTAAAACTACCAGGTACACCATCAGCTCAAGATAACAAAGACGCATAGAGCAGACTCACAATGTCCCGGCGAGAACTCACAGGCTCAAGTTCGGCGTCCTCCATCTCCAGATTGTTCACGTGGGGTGCGCCATGTGTTTTCATTCGAGCTTCCCTTCCAATCGTCCGTGTTAGCCTCTCCGACTCAATGTCCCTTTCACTCAGTTCCGAATCATCGACAGTCAAGGTCCAAATCGCAAGACGATTCAAGCGCGCATCGGTCGCGCCGTAGTATGTCCGTGAGGCGGCGGAGAGCAATGTGGGGCCGGCGTCTGAGTTACAATGTGTTTATGCTCGAGGGGCCCGCAAATAGAGGAAATAAGAAAAAGACCGCAGGTTGACCGTTGGCGTCGTGGGATTGTCGACAATGAGCCGAGAACGGTGGTGGTCACAAACTGGATCAGAAACGGGATGTGGATGTATTATGTCATCAAATACTGTAGGCGTACGAACTCAACGTCGGTCCTGGTCACGGGACCCGCCGACTCGACGCTGAAATTTGATGGGTCCCATGTCCCGCTTAGACTCGACGCGGTGGATGGGATAAACCATAAATGGAAGTATAGTGTCGACTATATACATACATAATGGGACAGAATAATCCTACACAAAAGCTAATAAGACACCCAGTCTTGGTGACGGTAGCGTGAGGAGAGACGAGTAGTACGACCCAAGCGTGTCGTGGAAACAGTGTTAGCTGGGAGCGGGGTATATGCGAACTCATCCTCGGAACTGAGTCCATCTGTGCCAGGCAGAGCCTCTACAGCCTCCGAAGCTGTGTTAGCAGCCAGCACAAACGCAGTCACCTCCTCGACAGTGTGATCGAGATCATCTTCCACCTCGTCAGACTCCAGGGCTGAAGCATCACCAAAGTTTGATGCAAACGCATCCTCGGGCTCTCCCTGGATTGTAGTTGAGTATGTTCCAGCCATAATCTCAGCGTATGCAGTTGGGTTTGTTGTGCCCAAGCTCAAGATTGCCTGGCGGGCGTCGCGACTAATAAGACTTTCATATGAAAGGTTAAAAGCTGTGCCCGGAACAGAGCACAACCTAAAAGCCTAATAACGGAATTGTAAGCAAGCAAGAATTATAGCTATAAGTATGTCATACCTTCTGTACAATGTCAGCTCGATTAATGGCGTAAAATCCACGCAAAAGCCAGTCAACGCTACGATTACGCAGCGTCTGCAGGCTCTGATCGTTCACAATAGCATCGGGTTGAGTACCCGATCCTAATGCTGCCAAAGTCTCATCGACGACGTCGTTATGAGCAGCCTGTCGAATCGCAAGCTTGAGGAGTCGCTGAAGTCCTACATCACAAGCCTGAAACAAGCCTGTGCAGCCCCCGGGAACGTACAAAATGATGATCCAAGGGTAATTCGCAGCCATCCAGTCTCGGAATTCAGTAGAGCGATGCACAGACCAGCAGTCGATTTGGAGAATGCATCGTTGTGTCGACGGGAGCTTGTTCTGCTCTATCTGGGCATGAAAGTAGGGGACAAGGATCTTTGAGACAAAGCGCTGCATCGTAACCTGAGTGGACCAGTAAGTGTCCGATCCTGAGTAGTCTAGTAAGAAACCCAGTTTATGAGCATCAGAGAATCCGCGAGCCCTAGTATCAGGTAGAGAGCGCGAAGTCTTGCCCCCATAGATTGCCTGAAATGGTAATATCTTGCCAGTGAGCGATGCTGCTACCAGTAGAGTAAATGCCCGCTTCTCATCGAGGCCGAGCACATGCACTGGCCGCTCGCCAGAAGTGCTCCAGGTAGTGAGACCACCAGCATTGTAGATGACCTGGGTCTGGTCCGCATTGATGATGCAGGCAAAGGGAACTTCCTCATCACGCACAATACGAGCAAAGCGCAAAAATGCATGCAGGAGAACAGTGTTGACGTTGGGAGGCTGCTTCTGAGCCGCACGTGTTGCCTTTTGAAGAGACCACCCCAAGTTCCGATGAAGAAACACACGAACAAACTCTCGAGAGCATTTAAAGACCCGCCCAGATGTGTCGCAGCGAGTAAAGGCGTCAGGTACCCAGTGGTGAATTACGCCAGACATAAAGCCACGAATTATGTCGATACTAAGTGCCACGCCAGCCTTTCAAAGATCCAGTAGTCGATTCCTGATGGCGTGAACAACTTCAGGGTGGTTTTGCTGTATTAGACGTATTGTCAAGTAGACATAAACAAGAGTGACATGGGAATCACATACCAAAACCCCAGTACGACCAGTGTTAGCCCGAGTTGGGCGATCTCCTGCCTCGATTGAGTGAATGTGCGATTCAGTCCAGCGCAGGGTGTCAGAATAGCGATGGTCCCGCCACTGGCTAATGCGCTGTGGACGAAGAGACGCAAAGGTTACAGGGTCAAGCAGCTGCAAGCGACAAACAATTTCGACTGGGGACCATGGATAACCAACCGCAAGAGCAGTACGTTCAATCTGAGGCCATATGAAGCGGTTAGTCCAATCGATTCGGTGAGCACCTGTGCAAGTAGTGCTATCTGCACTGTTAGGAGACCGTGACAGAGATATGCCTTCCCGCCGGTAGATTGTGCTGTGTGGGCGAGATAGAGAGGCGACCATACGACGAACAGTGTTTGTATCCGAGTTCTAGAAACACACAACTAGTACAGTATATGTGACGAAATTAAATTAGTATCACTCACTTTAGCAGAATCCGAATCCGGGCCTTTGGGTTTTGGTAGCAAGGACTCTCGCAAGGCCTTTTGGCGAGTGCGCTGGGCACGCTTGCGAATCCGTTCATGCTGGCGCCGCACCATCTTCTTCTTCTCTGCAGCCAACTTCAGTCGATCAACCTCTTGTTGGTGCTCTTCTCGACGCTCATGATAGCGGCGTGACTCCTGAACAATCCATTCTGATCGAGGAATTGGCTTGAATGGGAGCGTAGACTGAATGAGAGCACGTTCTTCAGTAGTAGATTGGGAAGGAGTGGAATGAGCAATAGGAGAGGTGTCCAAGCTAGAGAGCAAGCCATCAAGAGAGCTTAGAGTATGAGCTCCCACATCGGACAAAACTACTCGCGCATTGCTTAATTTGGATGAAACTGAGTGAAATTGCATGAATTTCCGTGATTGAGGGAATTCCTGTGAATTCCAATGAATTTCTGTGAATGCCAGTGAATTCCCATGAATTCCACTGAATGCCAGTGAATGCCAGTGAATGCCAGTGAATTCACATGAATTTGAATAAGCAGTGAATTCCTGTGAATTCAAATGAGAATTACCATTGCATGTAGGATATAACAAAAACAAAATATTTGTGGAAACTAACACTGGGTGTCTGGGGTCCTTGGGGTTGTGTAAGCTAACATTTAACACTGTAGTGAGTTCTGTTTTGCACAGTCTAACACAAGAAGGTACACAGGTCTTTCAGCTAAATGGTTAGAAAGGTTGTGAGTATATTTGCAAGCTGGAGGCATTGTGAGTATACATACTGTGTATGTTAGAGGGACTCCAATTCTAGGTGATTGCATGTGTTTACAACATAGTCTTACTCTGAATTCAGCATACAGCCATATCCCCACAGCCTAACCTAAGCTCAAGGGTTATTACTCAATAGATCTTCAACTATCACCTGACAAGATGCTTGGTTACAGAGTAACAACATAGGTTGTGCATACATAGTGCATACATGGCGCATACATGGCGCATATATGGCGCATATATTGTGCATATACAGTAAGAGACCTCAATGTCCAGGTGTGGTATGTCCCAGACTTCCCCTCTAGATGCTCAGCTGACACCAGGCTACAGTGTGAGTGCTGGT
>WSLO01000884.1:0-11793 GCA_019677385.1 Ceratobasidium sp. 392 | reverse complement strand
AGATAAAGAGTAAGAGATAAGATGGGCACAGCCAAAGGCTGTGCCATGTGTGGGTGCTTGCGCGCCTGCACCTCACATTCGCCCTTCCGGGCCGCGCAGCGGCCCGCCTAAGCCTCGTAGTCGATTTCGATATCCTCGCCTCCTCCCTGGTTCCCCTTCGCGTTCTCGGTCGCGGGTGTGTTGATCTGGGTAGCGGGTGGGTTGGGTGGGGTGGGCGCCTGGATGGGTGTGACGATGGGCTGGGTGGGCTGGGTAACGGGTGTATGAGTTGTGAGTGCAACGTTCGACGTAGTGTTGCTCGGGCCGGCCTGGTTGGCCGCGGCGGTTCCCTCGAGAGTGGGTATGTGGATGCCTAGGAGGTCCGTCGCTTCGCCTTGCGCGCCCTGCGCGTTGCTGGTTCCAGTGTTAAGCCAGTCGAGTCCTCCGAGTAGGGGGTCGTTCGGTGAGTCCTCCGTTTTCGGTCCATTCCTCCGTTGTCCCTTATACGGCCCTCCATTCCTGATCCGGTCCCTTTGTCGATGCGTCTTCTTCTTCCCTCCTCCATTCGTCGTCCCTCCTCCCTTGGTCAACATCCCAATCGCCTTGAGCATCGTCTCGTTCGCGTTTTCGTGGACACGGTTGTTCGCGGCGAGAATGGTTTTGAGTGCCTCCGTTGGCATGCAAAGTTGTGATGGGTCAGCGCTCATGTCGGTGAGTGAGTAGGAGTTGTCTGAGGCTTGTGAAGCAGTATATGTTGAGTCTAGTGGGTTGGTTTCTTGCTCGTTGTTCCCCCCCCTCGTTTTATAACCGTCTTCGACGTCTACTAACCATAATGAATTTAGTTCGTAGTCTTCGGGCTCACTCCCCTCAATTTCGTCGGCTGGTCCCGACTCAAGTTTTCCGACGTTTGGAACACCCTGGGCCTCGCAATAAGCGTCAAGTGCCTCTAGGTGTCGTACGTTTCGGTACGGCTCCCATGTTCGATCGCCCGTTTTCCAAACTAACTCGAATATTGCTTTCCGTCCTTTGCCTTTGTGGGAAACGATTCGGTCAACAGTCCACTCTTGCGGTGCATCTCCCAACGTCGCGATCTGACCGTATTCGCGACCCGGAAACTTTCGGTCATCCGAAGGTATGTGTATTCTTAACAGTGATGCGTGGAATACGGGGTGTATGCCCTTCACCCTTACGTCTTTTGGCAGTTCGATTTCGTACGACGCGCCTTGCGTGATTTCTTGCGCCACCTTGTATGGTCCTACGAACTTGGGTGCGAGCTTTCTCGCGAACCCCTTCGGCATGCGCATGTTCTTAGTTGAAACGTACACTAAGTCCCCTTCTTTTATGTCCGCGGGTCTTCGATGCTCATTCGCCTGTTTTGTCATTTTGTTTCTAGCGTCCAATATCGCGTCGTGCGCGGCCATAATGGCTAGCTTGATGCGTCCGATGTGTTCCGTGACGCCTGGGAACTCCGAATCTGCGCCCTGTATCATCAATGAAGGCGTCCGACCGTAATTGAGATAGAACGGCGACAGGCCTGTCGCTTCGGACCTCGCCGAATTGATCGCAAATTCAATTGCGGGTAAGTTTTTCGCCCATTCCGTCTGCTTTTTTCCTGCGCAGATCCTCAGTAGTCCCGTGTAGGTGCGCTGTGCGCGTTCGGTCATTCCGTCGGTTTGTGGGTGGTACGCTGACGACATCCGAAGCGCGGTCTTTGTTAGTTCGGCTAGTTTTGTCCAGAATATCGACATAAATAACGAATCTCGGTCCGATACGATCTTTTCGGGCATGCCATGTAACTTGTATACATGCTCGAATATCACCTCGGCAATGTCTTTCGCCATGTAATCCTGTCTCGTTGCGATTAAGTGGACCATCCGTGATAGGTTATCGATTACCGTCATTATCATATCGAATGTCCCGTATCTCGTTGTTGATTCTGGCAGCGGCCCAACGAAATCAATCCCGATCGACTGCCAGGGGTACGACGGTATTGGCATTGCCTTCAGTAGGCCCATTGGTCGTCTTGTTGACGACTTATTTGCCGCGCATGTGTGGCAAGACTTGCAGAAATCTTGCACATCTTTTACCATTGTTTTCCACCATACCTGCGTGCGTAACCATTGCAGTGTCTTTCTCTCGCCTAGGTGCGCGAGTATTGAGTGAGCATGCGATATAATTACTTCCCGTACTGATCTCGTGTCGATTTTTATGTCTGGTACGCATAGGAGTAGGTTATCATCGCGGTGCAGGTATAGTACGTCGTTCCTTACTTCGTAGTTTCTGTACTGCTTCGGGTCCGCCGCTATTTGTTCTAGTGCTGGGTCCTCCTTGTACCGCCCTTTCAGGCTATCTGGCAGCGAAAATTCGGTTACGCATTCGGTCAACGCGGTCTTTGGTTTCGCTTCCAGTTTCTCGCCCTTGGCTTTCAGCTGTTTTAGTAATTCTTGCGCCTCCTTGCTCGGTGAGTCCGGCGTTTGCTTTGGAGATTCCTCATCCTTTGTTTGCTCAGCCGGCATCTCTTGCCCACTAGGCTTCGCTTCTTTCGCGGTTCTATGCTTTCGCTGCGGCTGGTTTAGGTATTTCTCTACCTGTTTCCGTTCTCGCGTTCCTCGTCGTGGTTCCTGCTGACGCGCTTCCAGTTCGGCTTTTAATTCATCACCTACGTATAGGGGTTCGGTGAGGTCCGCCTTTGCCGGTCCGGTTTGCCGTACCGATCCGACCAGTATCAGTGGTGCATCCGGATCCGTGTCTCGTACATATTCCGATTTATCCCGGACGGTTCCCACGGGTTCGTTGCTGTACATGCGTGATAGTGCGTCCGCCAGTACGTTCGTTTCGCCTGGTATGTACTTGACCTCTATATCAAACTCGTTGATCTTCTCCATCCATCGAGTCTGTCTAGCCGATAATTTCTTTTGTGTGGAGAAATGTTCGAGCGCCTTATGGTCTGTGTATACGCGGACTTTCGTTCCTAGCAGTAAGTTCTTGAATCGTTCGAGTGATTCTTTTATTGCTAACAGTTCCTGCTCGTGTACAGGGTAGTTCTGCTGTGTCGCAGTGAATTTGCCCGACCAAAATGCTACGATCTTTGCTGTTCTTAGATCCTCTCCTTGGCTTACGACGCCGCTTGCTCCTGTGCAGCATGCGTCTGTGGTGAGATTGATTGGCGGTGCGCTGGGTGAGTAATCTAACGCCACTCGATTTATGTCTCGGTGTTCTGATACTATTCTCTGTATCTCGTTAAATGCGCGCTGTTCTGTTGCTTCCCAGCGCCATGGCTGTGTCGCCGATGCTCGCTTGGTTAACACCCCCATGGGGATTTGGATCTTGTCGCAGTTCGGTGCGAGGTACCCTACCGCGCCTAGAAAGCTCGCTAATAAGTCTTTTGACGTAGGTACTTTCCATTTAACTACGGCGTCAACCTTATGTGGGTCCATACGGATGCCCTCGGATGTGATCACATGACCGAGGATCTCGAGTTTCTCGGCGAACAATTGCATTTTGTGCGGGCTTAGGTACAGTTTCTCCTTTCGGAGGACGTCAAATACTAACTTAACGTGTTTCTCATGTTCCTCCGCTGAATCTGAAAAGATTATTATGTCATCTAGGTAGACGAACATAAACTTTCTGACGTACTCAGAGAATATGTGGTTCATTAGGGCCTGGTATGTCGCACCTGCGTTGCAATCGCCCTGCTGCATTACTTGGCTAACCATTGTTCTGTTTGGCGTCATGAATAGAGTTCGTGGCACGTGCTCGGGCACTACGCGGATTTGCTCGTATGCATCTTTGCCGTCGATTAGGCTGCGGTACGGATGCCGGGCTACCTCCATCAGGATTTCGTTGATATCCGGGAGAGGTGACGCCAATTTATGGGTATTAGCGTTAATTTCCCTCTTGTCTAGTACGGTTCTCACAGCTATTTTTCCGTCCTTCGACTTTTTCATCATGATTAGCATCGGAATCGCGTTGATACCTGGCCGGTATTCCCATCTTCCTGTGTTAAGGTAAGCGCCAAATTTCTCGTCGAACAAATCTTGTAACGGTTTTGGACAGTTTACTCGCCTTGTGTTGTACTTTTTTGACTCGTCGATGAGTGGTATTGTGTGATTGATCGCTCGAAATGGCAGCAGCGGTGTCTCAGCCATGGATTTGCAGAGGTCAGCTCCATATTGTCGCAGGGCTTCCCTTCGCTCCTCGATCCTTTCTTCGTATACCTGAGTCGCGAGTGATTCGATTACTAATGCCGTTTCTCGATCAATAGGTGATGCCTTTGTATTTCCGATCGACAGCTTAGGTGGGTTAAACGATACTATCACGCCATACTGATATAGGAATGGGGTCCCTAATATTAGATCGTAATTATCGATATTAATAACATCAAAACGCCTATGCTTGTCGATTCCCTGGTATCCTAGCCGCGCTGTGACTGAGTGGTTTATGGAGCTTCGTGATCCGGTAACGGCCATTTGGAGACCGATTGGTTTTGCGAGCGTTCCGCGCTGGAGTTTGAGCTGGTCGACGACTGTTGTGGAGATAAAGTCACCGAGGGAACCGGTATCTATTAAGGCGCGTACCTTGTGTCCGTCTATTGTTGCTTCTACTACTAATGGTTTCGGCAACTTGCGTGTTACGTCCTTTGGTCGCGCCGAGTTTCGTTCGATGACCTTCGTGCTCGAGTCGGCTTTCTTCGTCTTGTTAACGTTTAGCCGCATAGCGTTTAGCTGCGTGCTAATTTCGGATATCTCGGGTCGCAGCGTCTCCTCCTCTGACTCGCTCCAATACGGTATTTCCCATTCCTCCTCGTCGATCGTTTTTGACTGATTCCCTTCCTCGGGTATAGTAGATAGTTTCTGGTTATTCTCGGTTTCAATACGGGCTCGATCGCGTTGCATCTCTAGGTATGTTTCGCGTATCTGTTTTGCGATTTCCACGTACGGCATTTCTACCGTAAGCAAGCGTTCATTCGTGATGCGGAAGCGGTCATTCTCGGCCACCACCATCTGTGAGTATGGTGTGATCGCGTCTAGGATCTCGGTGAGTAACGATCCAGCCGGTGTGATTTCTTCTAACGAACCGTATGATGTACTTGTACTCGATTTTGCGTCTGTAGGTCGAATACTTGCGATATTGATGAATTCTTTCTCCCGTTCCTTTCGCAGCTGTTCGATAAGGTCGTACTTGGGCTGAATCGCCGCGCTGTACAATGTTGAGGGCTTTGCGGTTGTTCGCTTGGGGCAGTCTTTAACGGTATGTCCGACTTCTTTGCACGAAAAGCACTTATTGGCTGCGCGGAGTTCGTTCCTTTCCTCGCGGGACATCTTTGGCTTATCTGTCTTCGGCTTCTGTCCCTTAGGCTTATTTTGCGGTGTTTTCGATGGTCCAGCCTGGGGTTTGGGAGGCGCGGTGGCGGGTTTCGCGTCAGTCTCGCTCTTTTTGTGATTGCCCTGGTACGATTTGCGCCCTTCGTCCCGACGCTCGAACTGTTGGTTTGGCCATTTGAACCTTATCTTTTTGGTCTCGGCCCGCCGCTTGACCATTTCGGCGGCTTCGTAGCGTTCTGCCGCCGCACACATGGTGTCAAGGTCCATGTCTTCGGCGTTCATTCCGTTCTCGATCCATTTTATCTGAATGTATGCTTGAACCGTGTCCCACAGTTTAACGCAGATCTGTTGATCCGTTATGTCCGGGATTCTTCGCTGGAGTCGTCGCAGGTGCTGGATATAGTCTGTTATTTTCATCTTTCCCTGTTCCGCAATTTTGAACTCTTCGCGTAGTTGACTTTTTAGGTCTGCGGGGAAGCAATATCCGAACAATCCCATTTTTATCGAATCTACTGTGTATTTGCTTGGGCTCGGTGCTACATGGTCCATGTACCAGAGTGCTGCTTTTCCTTTCAGGTATGATGCCATGTACTCCACTGCTCTTTGGTCGCTGAGCCCTGCGTTTTTTACCCATTGGTCCCATTGGTACGACCATAGTTCGAACTGGTCATAATTGTCTTCGCCATAGTATGTGCTCGGGTCTTTGAGCTTGACATTTGCCTGCTGTGCTTTCTTCATCTTTTGTTTCAGCTCGCGGATCTTTGCTTTATACTGCTTTTGGCGTTGCGCGTTGCGGCGTTGTTTGCTATTCCCTTTTCGCGTGATGTGTCTGCTGTTGTTCTCGTCCGAGCTGTCCAATTCGCTCGACGATCCTGAGCTGTCGGAGTTTGGGTTACTCGTGCTGTCCGAGGGTTCCGAGTTTGATGAGCTATCACTAGGTGGGTTAAATCGTCCCCTGGCTTTGCTTATTTTGCTTATGTTCGGTTCTGCGCTTTTGGCTCGCATTTGTTCGGCAAAGTATCCTCCCGCGGGCAGCGCCGCGACACTCGACTTTAGGTTTCTCGATTTATCGAGTATGGCCGTATGTGCTCGTGCTGGTCGGACGCTGTCCACGACTACGCCAAGTGAGGGTCTAGGCCGTTTGGCCTTTGAGGGCCGCCCGTACTCCTCATTCTGCTCGTCGCGTGCCTCTTTCTCAGCGGTTATGCGTGCTTTGTACGCCTGGTTATCCAAGTAGTCCTCTTCGCGGACCCATTTTTCTTTAGCAAAATACGATGGACCCGCCGTTGGTCCTTGTTCGCCGTCGCTTTCGCTCTCGGTTGTGGCTTTGACTGGGGAGGCGGGCTCGAGGCCGTATATGTCATCCTCCCATAGTGACGGTTTGTACTCATTTCCGCTTGACTCGGCGAGTACCTCACGCATTTCCTCTAGGAGTGATTTATTGTTTGGGATTACGTCGGGGAGTGCTGCCTGAAGCTTAAGGCACCGGTTTTTGTCCTTGATGATCTCCCTCATGTACGCCATGTCATCCGCGTATTGGTGCGCCGCTGACTTTTTCCGTTTAGGCTTAGTTGTCTGCTTCATCGTCTCATCCGAGCGTTGTTCGGTCTCGGGTTCTAGACTCGCGTCTTGGAAATATGTATTGGCACGGTATATGCTAGCGCTTTGTACATCGGTCGGGTGGACGTTGGATTTTCTGTTCGCACTTCGTGGGAAAAACTTTGGGCCGTTCTGCTTAATGCCTGGCGTCTTTGCGTATACGCGCGCCCTTCGGCTTGGGGTCTGGTAATCAGGGGTCGTGGAGTAGTTGCCTTCCAACGCCGTGGCTTCCGCCGTCCCAACGAATGAGGGTGTAGCGGTCCTCTCGAACGCGCTATTCCAGAGTTTGGGGTACGCCGATGGTCCAGGACCAATCTCGGCCATACGCTCCCCGGGGCACGTTTCCATGCTCGCCGGTTTGGGGCACGACTCGGGCTTGGAGCCTTTGTCAATGCGCGCCTCTGGGGGGCACGACTCTTCGTCGGTGCTCTCCCCAGCTAAAGTCGATATGTGCATCGCCGCGATGCGTTCGTCCATGTCGTCGCTGTCCAGGTCAAGCTCGGCATCCTCCGGGCTAGACCCGATATAAACTGGGCTAGCCGCGAATGAGCCTGGGATTTCGAGCTCCGACGAGCCTTCGCGCTGGAACCCGGTGCATCCGTCCGGGATTTCCTCGATTGTCACAATCGTGTGGTTCCGCATGTGGGCAGCGGCCGAGGCGGGTCTATCGGGGAGAACGTCGAGGTCGGGTGCAGCGGCGCCCAACGCTTTACGTTTACTCCTAGTCGTGGTCATGTTTTAAATCGCGATTAGAAAGGTTTCCGGCGTGTAAAGAAGACACGGGAAGGGATTATGGGTTTGTACTTAGCAGGTAGAAATAGAAACCGATATGTTTTTGGGTCCCTCGGGGTGATCAGTCCTTTGGGGTTTTCTGGGTTTAGTGTGTGAGACTAGAACAGAAAAAAATTTTGAGAGGTTTGGGTTCGAGGTCGTCGGTCGAATGTCGAGCGACGATGTCGACGGTGGGTTTGGTATCGAGCAGGGGTAGCAAAAGTTAAAAAATGTGAGGCCGTAGGCCGAGCAGTCGAGGACGAGCGAGAAGGCAAGCGTGAGCTGACGATGGCGCGAGCGGGTAACTTGCTAAGTGTCTCGTATTCGAGGTAAAGCTGGGGATCGTCCACCAGCGCGAGGCTCTTTATATACAGGTAAAGGAGTGTAAGGGTTCGATATGAAATAGAGATAACGAGTGTCCGTAGATAAAGAGTAAGAGATAAGATGGGCACAGCCGAAGGCTGTGCCATGTGTGGGTGCTTGCGCGCCTGCACCTCACACATAGCCAGCTACCGCCGCACGTCACGTTGGCTATAGGTTGGACTGTGTATGGCTATGGCAAATGTTAGTGATGGATATAGCAAGACTCGATTACGGATATAGCACAGGCAGTGACCAAGATTAAGAAAACATTTCGACTTTTTCCTATTTGTACTTCTTATGTTCTTGCTTTCTATTGCATTTCCTATTACAGTCTTATCAAGCTTTTCTTTATTTGTAACTACTATATTACACTTGGAATCGAACTCGCGTACTTGCAGAATTGTATTGCCCATACTTAACCGCTAAGCCACGGTGTTGTCGTTTGCGTGTGCTGTGATCAGGTCATAACTCTGTGCATTTACGTTACGCGATTGAGTTGATACGTCTACTGGCTAATGTGTCATCCTCACCATCAACATTGACTATAATTTACCCTATTAAATTGTGCGAGGCATCGTCTCGATGCTACTAATTGTTGTACGGATTGTTTAATCTCAACCGTACCATTTGCAGGGTTCGGCGCTTAGTGAGTGACCTTACGCTTGACCACGGCCGCAGCTTGACCGATGGCCATCACGCCAACTCCCTGACCCATAGATAACACCACTCGACACTACTCAACATCTAGACGACCCCGGCACTAGAAACCCACCACACAAGCCGTAGCCCGCACCCCCACACCTTGTCCAAAGAACAACCCAAGCATTGACACCCGGGGTATATCCGCGTGTACACGGTTAGTACATTTGTTAACCAGTCGATTAAACACTAATCGAGGTACTCGACACATCTTGGCCGCTCCTGGTATGCGTGCTGCCCTAACCCGATTGCTCGAGCGTTATACGCTCGAGCTACACTCAATCGATTGCAATTCGCAAGGCGAATCGCTCGTTGTCAAACGTGCCCATGTTCAAGGCCTCTCTGACGTGCCGGGTACTTTCTCATACCGTCTGGTGCTCGCCTTTTGCTCGGGAGCGCTCGAACAATGAGTTACACTTGGGAATCTCGTGCCTACAAAACACACTTGGCCGCAACTACCCGACAGCCTGGCTGGACGACTACCTAGGTCCCAGCCAGCTCGCCAGTCTGCTCTGCCATGCAGTCTGGCGCGCCGTTCATCTGTACGCTCTTGGTTTGACCCCTCAAGAGTCACACACCCGCGCTGCCCTTGGCTGACTCTGACTTGCTTGGCGAACCGATCTACCTCCAGCCTTGTAAACAGCCAAAACAACTCGAAAACAGGACCCAAGACCAAATGGCTGGCTAGGCGTGTGCCAAAACACCCAGCTCCCATCCGACGCCATCAACGGTCGCCTGCGAATGGGCGATTCTCGTTCGTCCCCGGACGAACAACCCTTTTTTCGACGTTTGATACTAACGCATATATACACCGTCAGCAGCAGCTACTACGTGTCTGTTACTGGATCTCGCTGCTTGACCCGCCAGAGCAAGAAGTATGTGGCGTATGGCAGCGCTACGCGCACAAACATCCCCTCCGCCCCCGCAAATGGATGGTGATTTTTTACGTTTGTCTTGTCTTAGTCTACTCTCAAATCCATACAATGCTAACGTTGATGTCTCCAATCCAATAGAATATTTACACTGCATATAACTAGTACGAAACCTAAGCGTGGGACCTGGACTTCTTGTTAGATTATATGACATTAAGTGATGAGTCTAACGGCTCTACGCTACATATTTATGATGTCTAATGTCACTGTTATACTTCTCAGACTGTAGAATATGTGCACGTTTGTGGACGACAGCTGAATGCAGCTGTCGCCATGCTGCCGCCACGCTATAGCCACCTATCACCCCCCACTGTACAGGCTATGGCCTGGCTGTAGCCCACCTGCCTTCTACCGCCATGTGCCGCCGGCTATAGCCAGAGGTACAAATCCCTGACGGTATTTATAGCTGTCCATGCCTTTGAAGGTACTCTCCTATAACTTTAGCAGCATGAGGCTACGACAAAACAGTCCGCGCTATGCGACGCCGACCTGACACAAAAGCGGCGTCCTCCACCCATTTATGAGAGTTCTTACGCTTCGATCAGCTTATTTCATGGTCAAATCAGCGGCAGGACGCGGACGGCTGTCTGTACGACCTTGACTGACTTCCTAGATCATTGTCACGAATACCGCGATACAACTGCAGTTTTTAGAAATGAATATCGACTACGACTATGCTCAATCAAGTCTCAGGGCCGGCCAGAAGCACTTTGAACATCCCAATAAGTTGTGAATATTGCGGGGAGTTGACAAAAACGGTACCGTCGTGAGGGCCGCATGCATACATTCTAGCCGAATGGAACAAAGCGACGGGTATACCAAGCTAAAGTAGCTCATATGACGCCTCCTAAAGGAATAAAAACGATTGATTTTTTTACATTTTCATTTGAGGAAGCAAGCGATACGAAGACTCACTAAGCAGTGGTCACATCGACGTAATGGAACATGCGGTGCAAACAACCGCACACGTACTCCTTGACTTGCAATCGACTTGATCGTTCTCGAAAGTCTGTAACCCATAGGACGCGACAACGTTCACGACTCAGATCCACCCGTCGACTAAAGACAATAAACAACCGTGATTTATCCGTATTCAGCGGTCTTCTTCTGTTCGGCTGGGTCCGTCGCACGGAACCACCGAAAGCTGTAACTGGTAACGCCTTCCCATCATCCTTCTCTCCTCGACCGCCACCGCCATCCGATGCTCGACGTCCCCGAAGCGATGGACGTATCTCGAATGACACTCAAACCTCTCGTCTTCGGCTCGTATCGACACCACCCAATCACGTTATAAAAGATTGGTCGAGCGACAGCCGAGGACGTGGAAGGGAGAAGTAATGGTTGATGTCGGCTCGCGGACAAGGACGAGGAGGGTTGGGGATAAAGAGGAGGATGAGCGAAAGACAGGGACAACTGGACTGAATGCGGAGTAAGGATGGGGTGTTTCGACGGGTGGAGGTGAGTGTGGTGGCGTGGTATCGTCGGAGCGGTCAGACAATAAGGCGTTCCCTTACACTCTCGTGAGTCTTGTCATTTCCCACTCCTCGAATAAGATATGATCCACGAGTGTGCTCACCAGATCTCCCGCGGGACACGAGAAGGGGAGCTTTGATCCTCGAGTAAACGACACGACGCCACGACTATATCCCCAAATCGCCAACTCACTCCCTGCTCTACCATCCAACCGGACATGGAGCCGGTATCGCTTACCAAGCTTTCATCCCTATCTCTCCCGACACACCCGCCGACGTTTCAGTCTGGTCTGTGCCACCTTCCGCATTGCTCTGACTGCACCTCTCCGCTCCATCGCTCTCGAAACCGTCCATGGCGTCCGGCGGCTCGGTAAGAAAACGCTTATCTCGTACTCTCCTATTTTTGCTCACATCGGAGAGCTTCCACGCTTGGCCGATCCCGAACCATCGTGCAGGTGACTTCTCGGACGCCGACAGTCGAGGAACGGAACCGCGCCACCTCATACTGGTATCGACGAGGAGGAAGCTGCGTCCTCAAAAACGACGCAGTCCCACGTCCGACCAGCGCAGGGTATTTATCTGGGTGATTCACCAAGCTCCATTCGCTCCTGCCACCAACACGTCAACTCCCAACGCAGCTCTCAAATGCACACA
>WSLO01000883.1:0-11795 GCA_019677385.1 Ceratobasidium sp. 392 | reverse complement strand
GCACTCCACACCGCCCCTATTTATAAGACACCCTGCCTCTGTAATCAGTCCCCCTCTTTTTGACACCGCCCACGATCAACCGCCGTGGACTCTGTCAATCCATTTGTGCGCATCACCGTCTGACCATGTCTGGATTCGTTGGTTCACATGCTCGCAGCCTGCTACAAAGTCAACTGTAACTCTCAGTTTTAATTAATTTCATGACGTTATCATCAACTCTGTGTGTACCCAACCAATCGGCGCTGCTTCAGACGGCTCTCTTCTGGCTTTACGAGCAATAGTCACTTACATAGCCAGCATCTCTTCTTACTTTTTGATGCGCCACGCCTCTCTTACGCCCAGACTGTCCGAAACAACAATCACCTTCTAGCAGGTCCTCCGAAAGTCCGAGGAGAGAGGCTTTATCCCGCAAACTGAATTGTGTCCGCCATGAACCTCAAAATCCCGGTCCCTGATTGGTCAAAGCCACTGTTTCATGGACAGACCTGACAGGGACGAGGTCTCGTCTTTAGATTTTCGGGGGTCTCAGCAAACCATCAAAACGAGACGATAGCTCAATGCGAGTCCGGATTTAATCCCACCGACTGCACTTGCGTCTGGATACTATCCCCTTGCTCTTGCAGACTCTCCACGCCCCATGTACTCCCATACCACGGCCCCTTATGCAGTAGATATTTTTATGGATAAATTTTCTATATCCCGACGTACGATACCTACCGCAAATTATGCCAAAGTGAGCTAGTGCTGTCTCATGAAAGCCCAAGGCGCTAGTTACCTGGCGAAGCTCGAAAATTTGTACACGAGAATCTAGGATGTGGCGGTGCCGCCACAACAGCCACATGCTGTCCTGTTTCTATTCGGGACACATTTTGGATATACATTCTGGATTTATCTAGCCCACCGTACTAGGTCCATGTCTTATGCTTGGATACCGCCTATCAGTGGTACTTCAATTCTCGCATGTTCTCGGTGCCACCGCGAATTCAGGTTTAATTCCACGACTTGCACTTGCATCTGAAAATTGCTTTCTCGCTCTCGCACGCTCTATGTGCCCCATGCGTACTTACGTAGTACCTTCTTTTGAATTATTCAACGGGTCAAACTTTATATATGCTATTGTGCCCACATCGCATCGCAAAATGTATTGAAGACAATGGCGCTGCTCTGTGGTGCTTCGGGATGTTGGTCATATTGTTTCGGCCCATTCACATCCTGCTAACTGGCATCTATGTCTATAATATGGAATGTCAACATCTCTAAAACCAAACCTCATCTCTAGGGAGGCGTGCGTGAAGTGCATGCGGCGAGGTCCGAAGATGGTGAATTTATCAGAAGGTGATCTAAAAATTTACAAATTTTCTGACGAATCGCGAAAGTGTAATAACAGCAGTTCATAACTTATTAACTAATAGACTCAAAATCAAAATAATCTACGAGTCGGAACGGCGAGTACGGGGAAAGAAAAAGGGACGAGGAGAGAGCACCGGGTAACGGCTAACAGCCACAAATACGATCACGTGGCATATTCTCATTGTGGATACAATCAAACTTGACTTGGCTCACGACACTACTGGGCTTTACGGTTGTATCCTGGTACAATCGGCGCGACTCCTGTCTCTTCATTAACCATCTCCGCAGAATCGACTGGTTTATCCAACTTGACAATTTCCACGCGATTCTGAAATGCGTTACAGTGCTTCATGGCGTCCTCATGTACGTCACTCATACCATAACGTACCTCATAGGTGTATCAAAAACGATCAATTAACCCAGATTGGGTCTGAGCTTAGACTTTCCGGCTGCCCTCGGGCCTAGGTCCGGCGCCTGTCTTTTCCCTCTAATCCATGACGGAGTCCACTGTGAGAGTTTCAGCATTAAGCATACCCCTTTCTCCAAGTCGGTTCCGTTATGGAGGAATGACCCACTGCCAAGTGAGTGCGAGGCTCATACTTTAGCTCATCCGACAGCAGAAATCGCTCTGTCTAATCAGCTAACGACGGAGATTCATCTTGGTTCATCTACACTGCCGCATGGCCCTCTCATAGCCTAGCTCGCTCAAAAGCTTAGACGCCCTATGTCAATCCATGAACCTCTAACCCGACAATATCGAGTCAATCTCAGCTCGAGTGCTGTATTGGCTGAACTATGACCTAACCAAGTTGCCAGTGTTCATTAACTTCTAGCACCTTCGACTACATGACGTACAGGCTTTATGCATTCTACCAAGGGTTTAAGGTCAGGGATTATATTGTTTTCTAATGGATCGGCTTCATTAACAGTTAAGCATCTTCGGTCGATCTCATAGTCTGTATCGAACTCCGTGAGATCCGCTAACCGTGCTAGTATCATGAAATAGGCCCCGTGCCGGCATCAATACGTCGAGACATCGTGGGCGCGCAGAGTGTGTACCTCAAATTCACGCTCAACCAATCTCGTGTATGCTAACAATGTAAATCTTTCTGAACATCAGCCACAGGCATTGCACAGAATGTTCGAACTACACACCATCATCAAACTGATGAGCTGCAGTACCACTGAGCGTCAATGGCGCTCATTTATTGCAAAACCGCGTCAGTCACTTCGCTGCTCACTACGAGCTCGGGTATACCATAGATCTGCCTTTTCATTTTTGTGGCGGATCAAGGCGCTGCATTCTGCATGATGATCTCTTCACACTCCACGCCCCACTTTGAGCAGCTGAAAGCATACAGTGAGCTCGTGGGCGTTTGGCCGAAGCTAAACCCCCTATTCCTTGGCTGGACACCTTCTGAGAAGACCCTCCCCCTTATCTTATGTTCATATCCAGTGAGTTGCTTCGAGCAGTGGGGGACCATGCTCTTCGACGATAAGCTGCACCCCATCCATCATGCAACTGAATCTCAGGTGCTTTTGGAGAATCTAAGGGGATCAGCTTGTATACCAGAAACCCTGAGTAGGAGGAAACCCCGAGCAATTAATTTCGGAAAAGGGATGAATATACAGAGAATATAAAGTAGTTGTGAACAGAAGTTATTCCTGCATAGAGCATACAGTTCTGTAGGTTTCCGTCACCCATGGCCTTCAAAGGGAAGACATGAATAGGGTTCTAAGTTGATGGATATAGCATACATCCTATTGTATGAGCTCGTAAAATCCCTTCGTTCTTAATCTAATACTTCCGGGATGTTTTATGCAAGAAAACTCTTCCAACGGAACAGTAGGGCTAAAAGATAACGTAGGGTGCTTAATTCTTTGTATTTATTCGACGGCGTTATACTAACGAGAGTCGTGGAAATGAATATCACAGTTACGCTCTGAACGTGATTCATTCAACATAGATCGGCGCCGGGCTGGCGCAGTATGATTGTCGCTCCCTGCCCTCTCAATCGCATATCTGACCAGATTTTAAGAGATTTTTACGAGTGTTAAGATTCTGGTGCTTCCGGTATCACTTGAGGAAGCGGCTAGTTCATAGTAAAGTCTGGTGCGCGAATGGGCAGGCCGCTGCCAATCATATTATGCGTGTCGGATCCAACTAAGATTTGATTCACAAATTTTAGGAGAGAATTATCTTTTTATTGTGTTTACTTTATTGTTTCGTGTTGCGGGCCGGTGAACCGCTCCTAAGTGAGTAATCTCTGAATGATAGCGCTTATAGGCTTGGCATAGGCCTTTGTATTGAAATCACTTAACTCTTAGACTACAGGTATAACACATCATTCCATATACCAAATGAAATCGGCTATTTTGGCTATTTTGAGTGACCATAGCCTAAATCTTAGTTAGGCGGATGCCGAGGTACACTGATGCTCACCTCAGTTGGGAAGATGTAGCTAACCTCAGCCACACTAAATCTTGAGCTATCGGAGTGTATGCTACGTATCGTGACGTACTTCACCAGGGACTCGACATCAAGATTCTATCGTAGTCATAGGAGCTAGACTCAATGAACTGCTAAGCATCAACAGTCAATGCCGCGGCTTGTTTCATTCTGCGTGAATTTCTTTAGCCGTACTAGCGTCGTGAAATAGGCCGTGCTGGCGCTAACATACATCAATATAGCAGGCGCGCAGAATGTCTCAAATTCGCGTCTCATCAATCTCATCCGCGATGAAGATGCAAAGTGTTCTGAAGGTTCACCTCAGTCAGTGCAGTGAATGTCCGAAGCACGTCTTCGTGATTATCACAAGGATCAGCCTAGCAATGGCGCCAAAGGGTAAAGGGTGCCCAAACTGTATTGCGAATCCTAGCAAATCATTTTATTACGGGCGATGAAGACATTCAGCCTCTGCATACTATGACTGCGCCCTTTTCCACATCTGTGGCGGATTGATAAGCTGCATTATACGTACTGATCTCTTCACACGGCAGCATGACCCCAAGGATTAGATGGAGCACCAGATGCTTATAGTGACTTCAAGTCAAACCCCTGAACGAATTTACTTGGGTTCTTTCTGAGAAGATCTATTCCCAGGTTAAGACCATACCGAGCGTGTTACTTTAAGCAATGGGGTAAGTAGTTTTCTGACGATAAGCTACCCGCCCCATTCAATGTGCTATTGAAACCCTTGTGCTTTCGTGCATTTCTATAGAATCGGCTTGTGGAAGCAGAAAACCTAAGCCGTTGGTCTAGAATAGAAGGGACTATACAGGAGTATAGCCTGGCTGTAAACAGAAGTTATATTTACATAGCGCATACAGTTTGGTAGTCCTACCATCGCTCATTGCCCCACCCTTGAGAGACACAAAACCGGAGTATCAAATATATGTATGCAGTAGAAAATCTATTGTAATTGGCTTATACAACTGGCTCCTATTCTGGATTTGATGCTGAAACAGATGCATTTATGCGCCTGAAGTCTTGTCAGAGAGTAGTGAAACTAGAGGATTAGGCACACAGTTCATTTCTGCTGGTGGCCGACAACATTCTATTGATGAAGCTTGCTGAAAAGGACAATGCTATGACACTCTGAGAGAGCATTTTAATCACCTGAACTTCACCGGCCGCGGGTATACGAGGACCCCCACTTATTCAAGGTGAGGCGTGGTATGGTTCCGGAGGTCAAGCTCACGCTGTGATTGGTTGGTACCTGAAATGCAGCGATGTGATTGGCTAATGAACCTTCGGAACTATGCCACGCCTCACCTTGAATACATGGGGGGGGGGGGTTCTGGTATACGCTATTCATGCACTATTTTAGTGTCGGGTTGGGGTGGTATTGCCCCTTTCAGCCCTTCCGCTCAGATACCACTGTGAGTGTATATTGACCCAAAATTCAGGACAGATTCTCAAATTTTTGGTACGCTAGGTATTTCAACCCAAATTTTGGGTCAGCACACCAAAAATGAAGATCCAAGTTGGGCTGAACTATCTCAAAAGTGGTCTACATAAGCATACTGAAATTATAAGAACCTCAGTTAGTCTCTTTTTGACCAAAAGGCGCGCATTCATGTCCTGAAAACTGGGTTAAAACAGGCCAAGCTAGGTATCCCGTTTTCCGGGATCTTGTACCCGAACGGTGTGCTCGGCTGTTTTTTTGGGGGGTTTTTTACTGGTATTTTGCCCGGTAGCCTCGGATATCACTTAGAGAAGCAGTCAGTACATGGTAAAATCCCGTAAATTCACTAGCTGACCATTTCTAACTCCATTATACGTGCCGAACGCAACTGAAATTGAAAACATAAAAGTTAGGCGAGGGTTAGGCTCGTAACCAGCCGTCTCGCAGTACGCTCGATCCTCGCCGGCGGTTCTGTCGCAGTACGAAGGCTCAGCGCTTGGTCGCTGTCATGTGATCTTTGATGCTTGGCTGTGTATGTGCGTTGTTTGTACGGGATTGTGGAGCGAGGTCGAGCGTCAGCGAGACGGCTGGTCCAACTTCACTAATCAGTTCGGCGGCTATTTTTCATTAGCTTTGATTAATGTTTCGTTGTAATGAATTTGTAGACTCTGATCTCGAAACACATGTTTCTGCTTGAGTGCAAATACGTTAAACTCAACCATCTGAGTCATTTGGTGACGGTTGTAGAAAACATGTAATTTTGCGATTTGAGTGAGTTTCACTGATCGATTGGGCTAGAAGTTTTGCGTTGTTGATGCCTGGCCTAGCGTTCACCTGTGCGCAAAAATTTGAGGTTAAGAACCCGCACGTTGCGTGCTGAGGGACAAAACAATTTGTCCATAAGAATCTGATTGTCAATGTGACGGAGTGAGATCACATGCTCCTCACGCTGTGAAAGTCTTATGCCGCATTAAGTACTTGTGACAAGCAGTAACTTATCTCATCGTGACCGCTCGTTCGTTTTTTTTGTTCATTGTTGGCCACGTGCCACCCCCCTCATCATGCCTACCATCCGTGTGTCCGCTCTGACTCAACCCAACGTGTGTTCGGCAATGCCGGCCGCCCGTGCATACAACGACTATCCAGACGAGCCCTCAATATCTGCCACTCGGTATCCGTTGGTCCACCGGCACGTTTACATTGTCGCTCAATCCGTTGGCGGATGCGCACATTGTAGACATGGTGTTAGTGGTTTACATCCAATGGCGGCTGTCGCTTCGTGCCAGTCGTAAGAGAATTTCCACCAAGTTGAATACGCGTCAAACTACTTATGACCGCCGTCTCGCACGGTCGCTTGGACCCCGACCTGCCTAGGCGTTGCGCAGGCGTACAAGCGCAGCGGGACGATCTTCTGTCCGCCGTTCGCGCTCTGTACACGTACGATACCCCGTGGCCGGGCACTCCGACGCGCGATTCGGTGCGTTCCGAGCCCTGCACCCAGCCGTGGTTAGTAATGCGACTCGGGCAAGCATTCGTCGTCTCCGCCACCTCGACGCGCCCAGTCCCACCACCCTCTACTCTCTCGGCGTCCCGCCTACGCCCCTTCTCGTGCCCTGACCGCACCGCCGCCGTGGCGTTGGCCGCCCTCGTCCTCGCCTGTCTCGGCCTCGCTCTCTGCCTCGCACCCACCTCCGTCGTTAATCGCCTCGCTGTCTCGTGCGCTCGCCGTCACGTCGACCCCACTGTTGCCGCCGTTACAGCGCCTCTGCCGTTCCCATCCGCCTCCACGCGTCTGCGGTCCTACCTGCACTTCTGCTGTGCAGCCCTCGCTTGGCGACCCTCGCCCGCCTTCGTCGTCGCTCGCCCCACCGTCTCGTGCGCTCGCCATCACGTCGATCGCGCCCTCGCCGCCGTTGCCACGCCTCGTGCAGCGCGTCTGCCGTGCCGCCCTCGCTTGGCGCCCCGCTCTCACCTTCATCGGCCACGCGTGTTCTGCCATTCGCGCTCGTCGCCTCTCAATTCGCGCTACCTTGCGCGAAACAATGAAGGCGCAGAGCATAGCATACATTAGCTGTAGATACAAGTACATAAAACGAGCTTAAATATCCGCAGGCCAAGTAGATAGAGCGCCGGAGTGAAACCAATGATGCTTTAAGTGTTAGCAACATTCAGTCAGTACTATCGCCTACAGCCTGGCTTGGCGTCACAACCCCTGAGGTTTTGTTGATGATGGCGACGCACGTTGTGATTGATCTGGCGGTCCGCGCTGTGGAGGCTGCAGGGGGATGGTCGGTTGAGGATAAACTAGCGGAGTCCAGGCCGGTGGTGGTGGGCGAGCTGGAACTGGTTTCGACGAGGAGGATACATGCGACTCTGAAAAAAAAAACATATTCTCGTTATTTTTATGTAGATAAGAAGGAAGGCAGCAACTGCTTACCCCGCTGTGGCTTTTGGGTTGACTTTGCTTGATGCGAGGAAGCTGGGGTTGATCTGACCTTGGTTTGCTTTGAGGAAACTGCTGAGCGAGCCTGCTTGGCAGCTGAAGCTTTGGCGCTGGAGTTTGTTGGCATCAAAGAGCTGGTCGTGGGATCGGGATCGGGCTCTGCAGTCTTGCGCTTTCTTCCCCGAGCCGGACGGGGGGGTGCGGGCGCGAACGGAATATCGAGCGGATACACGACTCTTGCGAGTTCGTTCCCATACGTTTCCCACCATCCCCACTCGTCAAGTAGGCGCTTAAGAGTTTCAAGCGTTGTTATGCGACCTACAGAAGAGAGCAGATCTACAAGATTGTCGGAAAGGATGACGGAAGCCCCCCAAGACACGCCGGGGTAGTCTCGAGCCCAAACCCTTTCACGCCAGTTCGTGAGCTCCACTTGAGTCGGGCGATGTGGAACGCCTTGCTTTGGTTTTCGAGTTGGTCTTTGGCCGCTGGGATGAGCTTGTTTAGGGGGTTGAATGCGATCGGCAAGGGACGAAGAACAGTTAGTACAACATTCTACGATTGGTTCTGAAAACGTTGATTCAATACCATTCCAGGAAATAGTATAATGGCTGTACATACCAACAGGTGTGTTCTGAAATACTTGAGTCCATACCTTCCGCTGACAGCCGTGTGTCTGAACCATTACCAATGTACCTTCGTACGGCGAGTCTTCACGGATTTCAGGCTGATCTCCCGGGATATCCGAGTCCCAACCACCCTTCTTCAGTGGCTCTTTCATATTCTGCTTTGTTTCTACTTTGGATCGACTTGAGGTAGGTTTTGATGTGGCTCGAGAGGGCCCGGGCTCGGTTGGATTGACTTTGTAGGCTGCTGGTGGTACTAGCATAACGGCAAGGCCGGTCTCCCCTTCCCCTCGGGCGGCTCTTCCCCAGTGCTGTAACAACACTGACAGCGGGACGACTCCCCACTGTATAACAGCATATATGCCCCATACATCGCATCCCTTGGTACGTATTTGAGCTTTAAATGATGTGTCAAAGGGGGATTAACGACTTGCCATTCCTACTGCCTCCGTGCCAAAGAGCCCGCGGACATCGCCAGCCTTGAAGCGTCTCATCACCTCGGCACGATACTGAGGTGATTGCCGGGCAGTGTAGGGGCGGAACAGTCCGAGCGACGCCATATGCAGAGGCAGGGAGGAATTGACCACCCGAAGCGCTTGGTGTACCTCATTCTTGCTATTGAAGAACACAATAAACTGTTTTATATCGTCCGGGTGGTCTAGAACAGAGGGAGCGAGAGGTGGTATGAGTGGAAAAAGCAGGTCTAGAAACGAGCTTGCCGGATACCGATATGCACGGATCGCTATGGACAAATCGGGTCGTTCGTTTCCCTCATTGATGACGGCAAACGTTCCATTCTTCATGTCTAGGTTCAAGGAGATATGTCGAATAGTTCTGGGGGTGAGTGTGGCCGAAAGGCACACAATAGGAATACCCGGTAGGTAGTTCCGTACAATGTGAAGTGATGCGTATTTCTTGCGAAAATCCGATCCCCAATGAGCGATGACATGCGCTTCGTCGATGACAATCGAAAATACTCGTTTTTTGAAGTTGTCGTTTGTGAGCAAAACGTCACGAATGCGGTGCGAGAGCAGACATTCCGGGGAGATTAAGATTACACGGTACCGCCCCGCTAGAATCTCCTAGAATAAAATAAACCGAGTTGATTGTGAATTCATAGCAACCTTGGAATATCGTTGAGGAAGTACGCACTGTTATCGATTCTGTAAATCCAGCAGCATCAAGCAAGCTGTTTAATGCAATAGCCGAGATGTGAAATTTCCGACTGAATGAATCTGCCTAATTGAGATTTAAGCTACCAGCATTTACTCGTGCGAATCTGGCTCACCATGTCCTCCTGAAGTGCCAGTAACGGCGACACCACAATAGTAATCTTTTGGCAATTTTGATCTAAGACGTAGGGTGCGGCTGCGACTGCAGTCTTTCCCTTCCCCGTTCCGGCGTGCACAATAGTATCACGATGTGCAAGTTGGAGTAGTGCACCGTCAACTTGAAAACTTTGAGCCTCCCTCCATTCAAACTTCTGGCACATTAGCTGATCGATGTCACGAAATTTATCACGAAAGGGAGGCGGAAGAAACTGATCAACATTACTAGCATAATCGACATCGAATGTTCTCTTTGGTTGCAACGGCATGAGTACAGGTAGAACGTTGACGTCGAGTTGACGAGGGCACATAGAAATTACGCATGAGACCTCTTTTGGCCAGCGGAGTTGGCTAGTCTCTATTTGGTTAAGTAGCGGAGGCATTTAGGTACCAGTTTTGGTTCTGCGGCTATTGCGCTCACCTTGCTCCCCAACTTGCTATAGTATCAGCATCGCTCAAGTCCAGAGCATAGAATGAGCAACAAATCAGGGTATGAGAGCGAGGCTAGATGGGTATGTATCATTAATATAATCCTATTATGGGTTTTGGGTTTCACTTACCAGCCCTAGTACGAGCCTGAATCAGAGGCATCGGATGCGTATGGAATTGGCGATGTAGCGGGCGAACGCACTCCAGAGGACTGTAATATGGTGGAACAAGCTAATTGTGAGATCAAATGAAACGTCAACTCACTCAACTTACTAGAACAAGATACTCTCTCTCCCGCCAGCCCCAATCCAGTCAGCAAGCCTGTCTCCAAGCCACTCGCCCACACCGGAGGGTGAGTCCAAAACCTACTTCTTTTGGGCTATTACACTGCTCTTTGAGCAAGTTACTTACAAATAATGTTTCTCATAGATCGAATGTTGGTAGATGACGGCATGGAGACTGGATCTCCCAATTTGCAACAAGATAGCGCGCCGCACTTGGATACTAGACATGACTCGGGGCACCTTTTGGATTTATTTGAAGACGTTGTAGCGCAACTCAAACAGGAGGGGCTCACCTTTGCCGACTGGTTGATTTTGATCTTTGAACCGAAGTGGAAAGGGACAGCTCAAGACTTGCGCCTAGAATCGTTCTGGCAACATGACGATCTGGTTCGTAACCTCTTGGACAGTTGGGTTCATACTCACCAGACACAAATTGGCCGAGAGACCGTGTCGGATTGGGCTATGGGCTATGTCGCATTGCGGATGAGATCAGAATCTCGCAAGATCACAAGCGAAGGAGTTCTTCGTTCATCAAACGAAAAAATCGGCCCTAGTTTCCTGAAAGGGTTCAAGATCGACAACATCAAGCAAGCAATACAAGCGCACTGTCCTACCTCGGTGAAGATGCTCTTGTCAATGGCTGGCGCCAATGGTTCTAAAACGCTCATGGAAGCGCCAATATCTGCTCAGAATGTGAGTTAAAGCTTTGCTTCATCAGCAAAAAGTGATTTTTGCTATGGGTCACTCCATAGACCTATGTAGACCAAATAGTTATCCATAGTTGCCATAGACAAATTTACAACCCCCCCTTTTTATGAGGTCTATGTAGGATTATACTGTGTCTATGGGTGTCTATGAAGACATGCACAGCCACATCTACCCACAAGGAGCTCCCACCCAATAAGTACCTTAAATGTGCATACATGGTACAATTTGTGAACTAACCATCAGCTATGTGTCCCTTGTGTGCCAATGCCACTAAATGCTAGAAACTGCCCCAGGGGTGATATGCAGGCTTGCTCTCGGTGGGCACATCAGGGCAACTTTTGAACTTGGTGCCGCCAGCTGGGGAGTGCTAGCCATGTAATATCAAATGTTGAGCCCTGAATTTCAAATTGATCAAAATCTGTCAGCAGGTGCGCATACATCCCGGGAGTCCAATGGTCCAATCAGAATCCAATTTGGGTAAGAATTGAAAGAGAAAATGGCAAAATACTTTTCCAAACGCGACGCTCTCAAGAATAAAATGGCAATTTCATGTAATTTGTTTCTGTTTGAAGTATTTGAAATGCATTACTGGATATAGGAATGCTATGAGCTATGGAGTCTATCTGGTCTATGAGGTCTATGGTATCTATGGTGTCTATGGAGACCCGGTAGGTGCATTATGAGACTATCTGGACTTCTTGTGTCTACAATGCCTATTACAT
>WSLO01000882.1:0-11817 GCA_019677385.1 Ceratobasidium sp. 392 | reverse complement strand
TGGAGACGAAGCGAGCTAGAAAAATACGGACCACGGGACGGAGCAAGCGACGAAATGCCTATGCACGAGACCTATCGCGGCAAGGCGTAATGGACTTGGACACTCTAATTTTATTATTTTTCGAAGGGACTTGTTGTATAGTCGATTAATCGATTCAAGTTGTTGTACTCGGCCTATCCCGACGCTTTGTGAAGAGATCAAAGTATCGCGCGTTGTCTCGGCTCCTGTACTGGTTGAAGCGGCGACCCACAAACCTTTGTTGTTCTCGGTTTGTTCGGTAGGGTCCGAAACGAGACATCTCATTAACTCTTAAGGAAGCTGCACGAGGTGGCTATGTCCTCGGACGCCTTCCGTGTCCACTCTGCCAGCCGGGTCCAGTTCATCATGACACAGTAAATTTTCATGTTTTAATTGCTGGTTAAGACAACCATAGAGTTCACATGACAGCCTCCAATCACTCAACCTGCTGCTGGTCTGAGGGGCACAATGCGGGAGAGAGGGGTGGGTTAATTGAAACGAAAAGGTAGAACCCTGCAAACGCATCCCCATTTGGAAGTCTGTGCAGCAGCTTAAATCGCCAGTTTCTGCCTCCTGATCATGCGTAATGTCCCGAGTACGCGAGGATTAGATATATGGGTTTGCTGAAAATTACAAATAAGTTTGACATACCTGACACATGCTCGGGAACTTGGGCAGTTAAGTCTATCTGGTGCTCGCCAACACCAATTGGACAGCGAGAGGCACCCTTATCGAATTGACTGATTCCAAGAGCTTTGCTCAAAAGTACCCTCCAGTAATAAGGTTGTCGGGTACTTACATATGTTCACTTGTGCAGAGATCTAGTTTTGTCGAAAGAAATGAATGGTGATATTCATTGTTGCTCTTCTCGTCTCCTTCTATAGCCAATATCGATCCTTCCTATAACAGAAATGAGTACGTTAGGTAAGAATGCGGCCAACGCGTTAATGGATATCCTACTGTAATCTCTTGGTCAATTGTCCCCCTGATGCTAAAGGTGAAGTTATTCCCCCCTTGAATCACAAAGCCTAGTAGCGGATAGACGAGCTCAAAGTCGTCGCCACCGGCAGCTTCATCTGTATCATTTAGCAGTAAATAATGTTATCCGAATCCAAATCATCAGAGAAAACCTGGGGCTCAAGAAAGAGTCTGCAGGTTATTTAAACCTCTTTCTTACTCTTTGGTACTCTTTGAGACTCAAATTTTGAGCCAGGGAGTCTCTTTGTATCTTTGTGGCTCTTGAGGCCAAAATGGGCTGTGCCAGTGCATAGCCACCAAAGACCCAAACTTGATGTACCATTTTCTCTTAAACCACCCAATAAAGTTGTTTTCCCTTTGCACCTAGGTGCCTAAATGCTACATTCTACCCCTAGGAGTGACAAGGTGGGTAGGCTGAGGGGGATGTACAGTGGGACTTCAAGCCAGTAAACAGCTGAGTCAAAGTGACTCTTTGGCTCTTTGGGTGTACTCTTTGAATCTTAGGACTCTATAGCTCCCAGTATGTGCCCCAAAGAGCCAAAACTCTAAAGTTGCTTTAAAGCAACATCAGGTTATTTGCTCTTTTACTGCTTTAAAGTGACTTTTGAGTCCCACCTTTCTCCTGATGATGTTGTCATCAGACATCTTGACACACCTGCTCTCTCAACCCTTTCCAGGACCCAGGTGTCGCGACAGTTATCAAGTACAGGTAAAGCTGTTGTAGCTATACCCAATACGAGGGCTACATGGAAAAAGCTCTGGTTAATCGCATGGTAGAGGTAAGCGGGGACGTGGACGAGCGACTTTATTTCGCTGGTTCAGCGAGGATTTTTACCGTCCACCCGTTCGCTTGACAGCTACAGACGTGATAGATTAAAAAGTCAGCTGGTTGCGCCTACGTCATGGGACGATACGTACCGCATTTACCCCGAGTTATCAGGGTGACATCTAATAGCCTACGCCACACTCTCTCTTCGGCTCCCCGGCTGTTCCGTGTATTTCGTTGGAGGCCCAAGGTGAGGGATAAACGCGAGACCGGCTTCCGAGTAGTACGTATTGTCTCGAGTTGTAGGGCGAAATGCGTTATGAAGCTACCCTTCACGAACCTAGGTTTGTGATATCTATCTGTTTTACAATTGATACAGAATAGGGACATTTTTCAGCGATTTATAGTTGAAGTTCTCAATACAGTACCGGATCCCACCGGTGCGATCTCCTTGCGAAATCATTTAAAAAATCGGGTTTGGATTGAAGGACTTGAAATTTGAGGGCAAGGAGGTTAGTTGCTGGCGTACTGAATATGCTCGGTCACAGTAATCATGCGCAGAATAGATACAGGTGAAATCAAAACATACAGTAGCCTATTTCATCAAAACGTATCAAGATCATGTTATAGATAGTCAATGATTCACTTGAATTCTACAGATGCGCGCCATCTCGCAGACGCTCATAGTAGCCCCTATTCTGTCGTATTTGTCACTATTTGTGGCGCGGTGTGCAGGTTTTATTCCTAATTTATAAGTTTTCCGAACTCAAGTCTTGGCGCTTTCCTTAGATCGCGCATATAGCTCCGGTTTTGGTTTCTATGCAAGCACGTTATCATGTAGTCCCTAGCCCATGATACGCCTATCTATTGCGGTCGTTATTGTACAGCCTCAGCGGTCATTCTTCTCTCCAGCTAGTTCTTAGGACTGCTGGAGACTTATGTCACCTCTGTGAAACTTGTCATAACTCACGCTCTATGAATATGGATTACACTTTTGTGACGCATAGTAAGTCGGAAGCCGCCTTCCTTTTGAAGGTGCAGCTGAGATGGTTCACATTCAAGCAAGCGGTGAGTGCGGCGCTGATTCCTCCGAGAACGTTGCTATATTTATCCCATCTTCTTGTGATCCGAGAAGGGATGTCTATTCGCACATGACTGTGCTTGTTATAATCCCTTCTGTATCGGAAGTTCCGCTTGAATCGGAGTCCAGAGCACTACGTTATCTTGGCGCACAGCTATCTATGCATATGGTCCTAGACGTTGCATCAAAACGTGATAGGTGCATATACTTGAAAAGGACACACGTACGCAGTGTATTACCTTCTTATACGGGGAGCGGACGCATGGAGTAACTTGGTTACTGGTCTCCTCATGAGTGCTTTGTGCAAGCTCGTTAATAATGATGGATGCAGGTGTGCTCTCGTGGATTTGTTCTAATCGAGATGATTACGGCTCAGGCAAGCACAGCGTCGTCCTGGCATAAATAGTGGCGGTATTGACTCTCTAAGACATCCAGCACACCAACCCAGCACACCAGTCCACTGAAACTTGCCTTTACGATGCAACTCCTCTCACTTGTCTCAGCCCTCTTCTTGATCTCTGTGGCTCAAGGTGCTAGCCCTCATGCACTTCGCGCCTCCTCTATGACGGAGAGTTATGCAGAACGTTAGTACAGACCGAATGCTTAGTCGAGGGGCCTGACTTTATACATGCATTTATTTAGTCGGTATTCGCACACACGACGGTTTAGAGCTTACTGCTCGTGACACCAGCCCGGCCAAGATAAACGAACTCTTGGGTCGAGCATGCTGCACTGTGTGCATCCCAAAGAATAGCGACAACTGCGGCTGCTGTGGAATGGTAAGTGTTTTTGCCTCTAACTCAAGATCGAAATAACACCGTTGCTTTATTGGTAGTGTTGCTGAGTCATTTGGTGTTAATGTGGGCGTCGGTTGCAACCTCCTGGTCCCATTGAATTTTAAGTTGCCACGGTAGTATGATAGGTCCATAGATGATCAAATTCTGAATGACGATTGCCAAATATATATGCGGCTGAAACAGAAAGGTTTCCCTCTCGCCGGTTTAAGTTCACCTCAATTGTTAGGTATATATAACGCTGTGTGTCGCCCAGGAGTGCCGGTCTACTATTTAGTATGATAGCAGCCCGACCATTGACTTGGGTATTGGCGAAACTGACCAGCGAATCTACTCCGTTTGCTAGTGTTATATGTTCCACTTTTGTTCGTCTCAACTGTTTGATAGACATACAGCATGACGTGTAAGGCCAACTTTGACTATTCTGCAATTTGACCGCCAACGTGCACGAAGAAAACCGCAGCCTGCCGAAGCCAATCGACGATCGCTCATCTTGATTGGCGGTTGTTTGGCGCGTGACGCGCGCACAATCCGGGGTCTTCTACCGTAATTGGAAAGTGTAATCCCCCTGTCATTACAAAGAGGTATAAAAGGCTACGCCCACCGTGTCACCTCCTCTTCTCATCCACCACTTGGTCTACACACTCCAAACTGTTCATTTCTCGTACCATTGATTAATCATTCCTACGTTGTACTTAACAAAGAGTTAAGCTTGTAGCATAACGTTTAAGATGCCTTCTGGAAAAGGATACTCGTATTCCGGCTCTGGCACGAACTCACAGGTACGTCGACTAGCCCACCTGGTTATCCTTGGGTTAACCCAGCCACCCAGGGCAACCATTATTGCTCGCGCGATTACGGTAGCTCGGCCTCAAATCAAAACTCTTACCACTACAGGTACGTGGCGGCAAATGCTAGCATCGGTTCTGCACTTGGCCGGACTACTGATACCAGCATTCACTAGCAATTCCGACGGAAGTTACCATTATAGCAACCCTGACGGATCTACGTGTAAGTTTTGTGCTTAGTCGAGTCTCATTTAGCCCTGTTGCTAACTGGTTGTACCAAAGACCACAACAGCGGAAGCGGGTCGGCCAACTATACGAGCCCGAGCGGGGGTGGGTGGACTGAGAGCAATGGCACTCGGTCCTACAAGTAGCGTAGTGCTTTAGAGCGATAAATTTTGGCGAGCAGATCGGTAATTGAAATGAAATTGAAAGATACATTCTCATGTGTTTTGGGAACATGCCACCTATCCAATGCGAAACGAGCGAGATCAGGTGAAATTCGAATGGTTCTCTATAAAGTTATAACGTAGATATCCAGCCAAGATCAACAGAGCTTAGAGATGATCACTGCAGAGTGTATTGTCGCTCAAAGAACTCTTTATGAGCGCGTTCCACCTCTGGAAGTGTCCAGTCGCCTTCATTTGGCGCCGTGTAGCGCACCTTGACATGCTTTCCTCGCCGTTTGAGCTCCTCAAGATGCTCGTACCGCCCAACTCCTGACGGAATACCCAAGATGGCGTCTCCTATATATACCAATAAAACGTTGTCGTGAATCATACGCTCTGACTAGGTGGCTATGCCGTGCCACATTACCTTCAATTGCGGCTAACCAGGAAAATATTCCGAAGTCTCGTCTCGGTAGCCCGAGTGGCAGTCGCGGCACAAATATAGCTAACACATAGCCCAGAAGGAGTATACCTAACAATTGAACAATTGAACCCTCGTTTTTAAGCATAGATGAATAAATCTTACTAAGAAGCATGACACCTAACCACAGTTTGGATACCCTGACATATGCTATTGTCTATCACCAAAAAGGTAAATCAAGGCCTTCCACAACAAGGATTAAAGATCAAACCAAACGTACCATATCAGGATAGACACGAGCAACTACTGGTTGACTCCCGGCCAAATAGGGCAACTAAGATAACAAGCAGATTTCAGAAAATGTTGGTGATAGTATGTATTAGACCTACCAAATTTTGCGAGTCAGCTTTAGCTATAGTAGCGGCAGTACGCACAGGATCAAGTTTTGTATAACCATAAGCATTTGACCCGTCGCTAAATGAAATAAGCTAGAACGAACAAAAGAGCTGATCAACATCTCAGTCTACGACGGTGCGATATTATACTGACCGTCGGATTTGGGACGTAGTAAAAATCACGTCCGTTGTCCTTCAACATCACATTCCGAGAGTTGATATATGCCGCTCTAAACGCCGAGGCCTTTCCTGTCGAATTTATCCCCCACTGTACTCCATCCTGTATGGATGTGACCTGCGGTGTGTACACCGGCTCGTCAAAATCCATACCCCGATGAACCAGACCTAAGGTCGTGGGCGAGCCGGCGGTCTGACAGGATTCGGTCAGAGCGGAGTCTATTCACGATAAAATAACTCACATTATTATATGCGTCAACAATATAAGGTTTAAACTCTTCCACGCACATTGCTGCATCATATCCCACTGGCGATGACAAATAATCTTGATCAGAGTATGCATATAGGCCAAATGTGCTATTAGGAGCATAGGCACTATGCAGTCGCACGAGTACAATATCGACTTGAAGCCATCCCGAGCCGTCGGAGCCGTCTGATACTGACACGGATTTAAACGAGTGCGCCACACCATTCGGCCACCATTTGGCTATTATGTAGCTGGGTTAGTCAAATCAACACGGTTTGAAAGCCAAACTTACCAGCTACTGCAGTGTCTGATTCGACTACGTTTGCTGGCGGAGTATCCCCGGGCATCATCAGAGACGTGAAGTTGACGGGAGGAAGGTGTGGGTATGGAATGTCCATAGACTCAAAAAGCGAGTACATTGCTGTCTTGGGCACAAAAAGATAGGTCATGTTGTTTGGAGATGAGAAAGGAACTCTAGGGGTGGTAATTAGCAAGCTGACGATTTACAGAAGCGAACCCCTACAAGATCTTATCGAGCTCATTCAATACGATACATCCGGCTCGGATGCCCCATCGTGGCCACCTCAACACTTGTCCCTGGGACTGAGTTACCGGCGAACGGACTGTTGAGAGCGCGTCGGTGTGTTGGTTCGCAAAAGTCCCAAAGCCAAGTCCGGCGCCAATGAGCTGAGCAGGGTAGGTTTCAGCGAAGTGTATCGTGTCGGTGACATCCTTGCTGGCTTGAGGGTTCAGCTTCAAACGACTCTCGGTGAAAGAGCGGCCAATCGGTATAATTCCTCCAGAAGCTATGGGGATCAACGACCACGTAAGGTTGTAGTTCTGCATCACAAGATTTCAACATAGCTCGTATACTGTAATGAAAAGTATGGTTAGAGGAATGAAAAACGTACCGTGTATACTTGTTTGATTATGTTTGCGGCTCGCTCAGCGTCCCCAGCAGAAAGATCACCAATCACAGTAGTTTCGACGTATTTTTCCAGTTGTCTCTAACTTTATAGGTAAGAATGGGCGGCAAAACAAGCGGTACAGCTTACCTCTTGCTGGGTATAGATATCTATGATTCGGGCAAAGACGAAGACCAAACATGCAGACACAATGGCGACGAAGAGAAAGATTATGATAATCAATGCCCATGGCGTTTGGCTTTAGAAGTCTCAGTTTTTACTTCGTTTAATTTACAAGAACGAAGCTCACTCATATTTGCTACGTTTGGTACGCTTGGTACCCTCATGACGGAAAACTCTCCTGATGAGCAGAGAAATTGCAGCTCCCGGGCTTCCAGGATTTGCGATGTAGTGATCCAACTGCTGTAATGTCACACCACCTTCGGGTTGCATGGACTCATGGATAATCGTAGCCCAAACTAGAGTAAAGTATAGCCGTGAATGGAGTGCATATAAAGACGGAGCTACTTACGAGCGGCTTCCATTCCTCTACGAGACAGCTGGATAAGATTTTACCCGAGAATTATGCCACTCAATCCGCATACAGCGCCAACAATTGCTCTGCTGAGGAATAGACTTCTGCCAGAACCTACCGAGCATAGCAGAAAGACAAACGGGAAAGCACAGGCACTAAAAACAAACACGGCTCAGCGCAGAGAAAACATTATGGGTATAGAGGTACATACCAAAGGATAGTGTGCGTAATCAGCAACTTAACAGCGACTGGTTCAAATTTGGACATGAAGCCCGCGCCCTGTATAACCCATGGCTGATCTAATGGCGCTCGAGGGATGGGGACGGTGGGAAGTTGTGTCACAGAAAATTGTGGACGCTTTGACGTCAGGAAAGGAGGTGGCTATGTAAACGGAACAGATCAGCCAACACAGTAGTCCTCTGCTCGGGAAGACGTACATCCTCGGTGGTACCGGCACTGGGTACCGGAGGGTAGTTGTGGAGCTCTGGATGGGGAAGAATCTGGAAACTGGGCCTCTGCTTGAGTAGTGATGAGCGCTCAGAATAAGCAGTTGTTTCAGGTATAGACCTAGGACCAAGTAGGTCTAGGGATGACTGGGATGCGAAATATCTCAAGTTGTAAGAGCTATGACTTTGCGCTGGAGAACGCAAGATATAGGGCTCGGAATTTGGATATAGCAGCCTTGCCGTCGAAGGGGACGCTAAGGATGATTGATACAAGGTGCGAGACGACGCGGTGTAAGACTCTAACTCAATCGGTTGTGGTTCGGAGAGCTGATTAGCCATAGCTGCCCATTCAACACTATCCGTAGTATATTTTAACACTTTAGCCGTTTAAATCTCGTTGGCGAAATAGAAAATTAGTGATACAACAAGGTAGAAGAGCTCCTAGTAGGACACCGAGGGCCGGAACCCAGCGAGATTTAACAAGGCAAGGTAGACTCTAGATACGACGAGCCACTACTCGGTGCCTGGATCTTTATAAAGTTCTGGGGCCATTTAGCCAATGGATCGCTGATCGCTTCCTAGGTATAGGTGGGCAGTGGGCTTCCGGTAGTAGCTACAGCAAGCTAGGAGTTACTCGGCCACATTGAGAGAGCGCTCACGAGTACCGGAAGCTCGGATCCCCGGTTCCGCTCTATCTCGAGCACTGCTTAGTGCTTCCTAAACGAGGGGGTCAACTCCGATGTGACCACTGTTGTGTGTAAAGGAGCGCTCAGGAGAAAACCAAGGTTTGGTAAAATCCAGATTTTGGCTAGACGTCCATAAAAAGACATATTGAGAGACAGTGAATGAAGTGGATTTTGCAATTTGTATACTACGTGCCAGCGAAAGATCAATTTGCGTTTGGTGGAGACGCAGGCAGAGGGAACGGCGGAATGCCAAACGAAGCGTAACTTGCTATATGGCGTCGCATCACGTGACTTTTGTCTGGTCGTCGGCTTTTGTTTATCAAGGCTATAAGTAGGTTCAAACTCATCTTTGAGTATAATTTTGTTATGAAATAAATTCCCCGAGAAATGTGAAGATTATAGTACTGGAGAAACCATCAAAATCATGTAGTAATCGATACAATAGCAAGATGCGGAACGCCAAATATTTTCCCAAAATCCGACGACGAGAAGCAAAATAAGAATAGGAGAAGTACCAGAGAAACAAAGCCCGGTAGTGCAGCGTAAGAAGAAAACTACACTACTTGAACCAAAGAGATCTGGCGCTCCAATGCGCCTTATGTCTGAAAACTAGGGTTACCTATTGCACGGTGAATTGCCTCTCAAAGAACTCTTTATGAGCGCGCTCCATCTCAGATAGCGCCCAGTCACGCTCATTGGGTGCCGTGTATCTCACTTTGACATTCCTTCCTCGTTGCTTGAGTTCTTCGAGGTGCTCATATCGACCAACACCACTCGGAATACCAACGATCGCGTCCCCTAGTTGATAGTGTAATGAGCTCAAGGTGATATCGCTGGAGACTAGGTGGGAGAGCAGCTCACCTTCGATGGCAGCTAGCCAAGAGAACACTCCAAAATCTCGTCTAGGTAGTCCGAGTGGCAGCCGAGGCACGAATATAGCCACGATATAACCCAGCAAGAGCATGACTAATCATTAGAGCGTTAGAACCTTTTATGCCAAACTAAAATATGATGAGACATACTCAGAAGTAGTATAGCCAACCACAACTGAGATATATGGATATATGCGACTGTCTTCGGGTACAACTCGTCAATGATGGTGCGTAGGTGCAACAATCATAGCGCATACCTTGTCGGGGTAGCTCCGAGCGACAATCGGCTGACTGCCCACCAAGTACGGCAGCTACGACAAAATTTTGAATATAACAACCTCGTCAATATTCGATAAACACGCACTAGGTGTTGGGAATCCGATTTCGCAATTGTATCTGCAACTCGCGCAGGATCCAGTTTGGTGTACCCGAGTGGACCCGACCCATTCGTGAATGAAACCAGCTAGAACTATGGTGGGATATAGCCGCTAAAACCGTAAAGATCTGAGCTTACGGTGGGGTTAGGAACATAGTAAAAGTCACGACCATTATCCTTTAGCATCACGTTCCGGGAGTTGTCATGCGCAGAGGCAAACGCCGCAAACTTCCCCGTGGAGTTGATTCCCCACTGCACTCCATCTTGCACCGTGCTCATCTGAGGAGTATTGACGAGCTGGTCGAAGTCTAGACCTCGATGGAGTAGACCAGTGGTTGTAGGGGAACCAGCGGTCTAATCAGAAGTGAAATCATAAGCGAGTTAGAATGGTATACCACCAGCTTATCCGTCATCTAGGGCTCTCACGTTGTTGTAGGCATCAAGCATATAGGGTTTGAACTCTTCCACGCATATGGCCACATCATACCCGATCGGGGACGGGTAATCCACATCCGCTTGCGCATGCACACTGAAAGTGCTATTTGGTGCATATGCCTGGTTCAGTCGCACAAGAACAATCTCAATTTGGAGCCAACCACTGCCATCAGCGCCGTTCGAAGCCGGGATAGACATGAATGAATGGGCTACTCCGTTCTGCCACCACTTGGCTGGGACACACTTGGCTTAGCTAGACGCAGATGCGGCCCAATGGTAAACGCACCAGTAACAGCAATATCGGCTTCAGAAATGTTGGCCGGTGGCTTATCTTCTCCGACCATCAGCGCGGTAAAGTTGGCAGGGCGGATGGCCGGATAGGGGATATCCATAGAGGCGAAAATCGAGTACATTATTGTTTTGGGGACGAATAAGTAGGTCATGTTGTTGACAGACGAAACGGGCACTCTACGAAGGATGTTATGAGAAGAACGCAAGTTGAAAATGGAGTGTTACCTACAAATATTTGTCCAGTTCGTCCAAAGTCGTGCACCCAACTCGAATACCCCAGCGTGGCCATCTCAATATTTGACCCCTAGACTCCGTTATAGGCGACCCCGTCTTAGAAAAATTGGCTATATGCTGATCGTCGAAGGTACCAAACCCCAATCCACCCGGCGCGAGCTGATCGGGGTATGTCTCGGCAAACCAGACTGCATCCGTGACATTATTCGCGGCTTGTGGGTTCAGTTTCAGACGGTTCTCGGTGAAGGATCGACCCATAGGGATAAGACCGGCAGAAGCGAAGGGCGTTAGGGACCACGTTATGTTGAAATTCTACTTGATATATGAGCCGTGTTCCGAATAAGTAAGGTAGCGTACGTACTGAATATGCCTGATCAGCCAACACTAGCGCTCTTTTGGTATCATCGACCGATAGGTCACCAATTACTGTGGTTTCATAATATTGTCCTAGTTGCCGCTGAACCATATCATCAGCTCTCAGCGCAGAGATAAATGTCAATCAACGCACCTCCTGTTTGGTGTAGATATCCACAATCCGGCCGAATATAAATACAAGACAGGTTGAAACAACAGCGGCAAAGAGAAACAGCACAATGAACAGCGTCCACGGGGTTTGACTACAGAGTTCTGCTCAGATAAGACCTTACTGGATCACTACCCACACTCACTCATATTTTTGTCGGTGTGTACGTCTAGCACCTTTATGGTGAAAGGTCCTACTGAATAACAACCGAATCGCTGCCCAAGGGCTGCCATGGTCCGCAACATAATCATTTAGCTGTTCTAGCGTGATGCCGCCATCCGGTTGCATGGATTCATGGATGATCGTGGCCCAGACTACCAAGAAACCAAGCATCAACGTAAAACAATCGATGTTGAGCGAACCGAAAAAAAACAGACTACTTACGAGCAGCCTCAACTCCTCTCCGAGAAAGCTTGATGATGTTGTACCCAAGTGCTAGGCCAACAACTCCACTCACAGCTCC
>WSLO01000880.1:0-11825 GCA_019677385.1 Ceratobasidium sp. 392 | reverse complement strand
CGTATGTAGTACTGACTCAAAGACGTGTAGCATGGACTACAGCAAAGGACCATGCAGGTCTCAGGTATGTCCATCATCGGTATAGGTTGAAGTGGGCAGGTGCTGATTTCAGATGTTAGTTGACCAAAGGACAGATCAATCGTATGAGGGACCAACTTCGTACCTATCGAGGAATCATAATTTAGATGCTAAGATGCCCACGAAGAAACGCACATCCTCAGGAGTTTGATAGATCCACATATATTATTGGACATAAGAGTCTTGTGCTATGTGTTTGATACAATAATTTATCATTTATAAGGACTTCAGCTGTACCCTAAGTACCTGTTGTTAGCCGGTCACTTCCATTGCCCTGAAACAAGAGCTATAGCAAACACACTAGCTGCAAGGACAACTTCAACCGACGCATATATTAAGCTAAGTATGTCAGAAATCGAATGCATCCTCACTATAGATAGTTACTGGATGCTTTCCCGTAAGCTCTAAAGCCAGGCTAAGCTAAGCCAGACTATGCTAAAGTCTGGATGACGTCATTATTTATTAATGGCTGATTACTCCACGATGTAATCGCTCCGCCTTCAGAAAGGCCAGCTTAGCTTAGCTTTAGCTTAAGGCGTTACGGGACGGCATCTACTCACCTACGCTCCTTGTCCGAGGTGAGCTAAAGATAAGCAAGATACGAGATGGCAGCGCTTGTATCGGAAGCCAAACCTTAGTTAGTACCGAACCGCAATAAAACTGCTGCTATCTGGGTCCAAGCTATGATTTTGAGGTGGAAAAGCAGAAAGAACAGGCTGTACGATTCTCGACCATCCATGCTCTGAACTGCGAAACGATCAAATCGTACCATCTTGGACGGTTGGTACGCCCTCCTTGTGCTTCCAACCATACGTCGAGGCATTCAGTGTTTGCCTACATCTACTTGTCCTGTATGGCCCGGAGGCTCCTTTTATCTGGCGTCCGCCAGAATTTATTGTTGTTCAAGGCAAGTCGTGATCGTTGGATGCATCCAGGTCCAAACTAGAAGGGGTCGACATTGCCACCCATCAGGTGATCAAGGGCCACGGATCTTTTTGCTCGACGAAGACCCTTTGTTCATCGTACGAAGACGACCGTGACACTCACACCTTAACAGCTGAGCAGTCATGTCTATGGTGATCAGCTGTGCTCCCTGTCTTTATCCTATGCCTCTGTAATGCAAGATCCGGCATTTCCTGTTTTCTGCGTCATCGGGACCGTACTGTGTGTCTTGCCCCTACCGTGGCATTGGCAGGCACGTAATACGGGGACTTTACTTTATCTATACTAAACATTTATAGGGTGCATTGTCTTTTTCGTCACTTCAATCGTATGGGCTAGAAATATCAACGATCCGGCGCCGGTTTAGTGTGATATCTATGAGTATCTATCTTTATAATTATGTAAGTTTAGATGGTATTTATTAATGTTTCAGCGTCGAGGCTGGGTATTGGCCTCAGTGTAGGGATCACAGCTCCTTCACTGTGCATTCAACACCGACTTCATCGCATCGCGACTGCAAAGCAGTTGTCTAATATTCTGGATTTGGTCAGTCGAACCTGAAGTAAGCAGGGTTTGATATTTTAATGAATGAACGCAGGGCAAACGGGACATGGTAATTGATTTATTGCTTGCACTGTGGGCGTACATCAACCCAAAATTCAAGATGAATTCTGAAATTTTCAGTACGTTGGGTGCTTTCAACCCGAAATTTTAGGTTAACATACTAAAAATATATATTCAAATCGGGTTAAACTATCTTAAAAGTGGCCTACATGAGAATTTTGAAAATCAGGAAGGCTTGAATCAGTCCCTTTTTGCCTAGAAACCCCGCGGCTGTGTCCTAAAAACTAGGTCAAAACTTCTGTAACTGCAGACATGGCCCTATGGCGCTGCATGCCGCAGTATAGCCTAATAGCTTGTTAAGCAAGGTCCCCCCTATGGTAGACCAGGATATTTTCAAGTTTAAAGACAGTACTAAATAGGATCTGAATGTTTCCTATATGTGTTCTATATATGTCCTATAAATATCCTGAATGTATCCTAAATCTATCCCACATGCACCCTATATGCGCCCTATATGCGCCCTATATGCGCCCTATATGCGTCCTACAAGCAGCCTAAGAGGTGCATACATGTTGGCTATATGTGGTCCAAACATGGTTGGCATACATGCTACATGTTTGCTAGATGATTGATTTATACAGTCTATAAACTTGCTATGTATAAGCTCTAATAGTTGCCATATGAAAGGACAAGCTTGAATAAACAACAATGACTTTGGGATGAACTTGACAATTCAACTTTACAATTAATTCATATTACAGCTATGTTATTTGTCATTACATTCCGACACCCAAGCCACCCTCAAGATTACTTTCCGACACCCAAGCATCCTCGTCATCACATTTCAGATCCTGAACCATCTTCATCCTCAATATCATGGCTATAATCCCCCCACCTAAATCCATCACCTCCCAAAGCACCAGCGTGACGACTACGAAGGGTGGAAGGGCCAGGGCCAGGCTCCCCGTAATCACTAAGCCAAAATGTTAGTCACATATACGCACCACTCAGTCACACTGATACCTATTGTTCCTCTCCATGTCCATATCACCACCTTCCCAGTCCATGTTTGTATCATCTTCGCCCCTAACCGTATTGATCTCATCCTCATCTCGAGCCATGTCGATCTCATCCTCATCCCGAGCCATATCAATATCATCTTCATCAATGATGTTGGCTATTAAACAAGTCAGTTATGCAGTCACCGCGAGCGACAGGCTCACCTCTAGCCATCAGCGCTTCCATCTGCCTGGCAGCATAGCGTGGCTGATAGGGCTCCACTGGAGTTGTGTCGAATTGCTCAACAGCAATGACGTTGTTGGCTCCATTGATTGGTACTTCGTCAAATACACCAGAGAGTGTGCTAACACCGGTCAGCTGATGTTAGCTAAGAAAAATAAAAGCGAGCTCACATGCAACCATCATGGAGCCGTGATAAAAGGTTGCTGAGACGGCCAGGATTAGCCTCTCGAAGGTTGTTGAGGCTGCTAAGGTATGTGTTGAAATGTGGTCGAAGGATCTCGACACGAGTTGCTTTGCTAATGTGGATACCCGAGCTGTGCTCTTCGATGATATCGGCAATCTTCAAGCGAGGTAAGTGTGCGAAACTAATCAAGAAGTGGTACTTGCCATTGCACAGGTGAGAGCAAGGAGACGGGGAGGGACTGGGTTGAATAAGGAGTTGAATGTGAACCCAAGGTCATTCGATTGCCGAAATATCATAATCGTGAGTGCAGCCACAAGAAACTTGTGTTCAAAGTGAAGGGGACCATGTTCACCCTCACGATGCTGATGCGAAGTTAGTCTAAGACCGTAAGACTCTAGAAGGACTCACGCGTGAGTGAAATCCGTGGGGCAAGAGCTGCCCTTCAATGAGTTCATGAATATGCTCATGTGTGCCATCCCGAAGATGATATTCAGAAGAAACAAGACCCTCGAGACGCGTTTTCATGAGTTTTCGGCACGATGGAAACAGATTTTGGACCTATTGAGGTATGTTAGCCAAAATATCTTGTTATATGATTACTCCTGCATCTGGAACACAACTTACATATCGAACTTGTCGCTTTGTCATTGGCTGGAAGGGTCGGGGTCGCTTCAAATATTCATTCGCCCGACCCCATGCTTGAAGAACAATCAATTCGCGTTCTTCGGCAGTCTTCATGTACCCGGCAGCTATGAGCGACGCCTTGGCATCAGCCGCAGTCCGGTCAACTAGTTGTCGAGTAACCCCATGCCATTCCGTGCGGCGCGGTTTGCCTCCCGGAATCTTGAGTTTGAGATTAGTAATTGCTGGGCATTGAGTTATATTGGACTCACAGGATCACGGATGCGGTCGCTGACAGTATGAGTTACAGGCTCAAAGTTGGCCTGGTCGAGCTCCTGACCCATTGCAGTAGTTTGGCGCAATGCTCGAGGCGAGTGGGCGATGTTCAAGCGAGCACGTGCTCGTGATAGCTGCGGCGAATTTGAGACTGATGTGGGGCGCATCGGTTTGGGCTGCTTGCTGGGCCGGGTAGGACGACGTGGAAGGGGGCGAGAATTGGGGGTCTGTGGTGGGTTGGGTATGTTTACTCGGCGGTCAGTCAGGCTTGAGACCATGATAGGGGCATCTGGAATGGTGGAGCGGGGCTGAGATAGTGTGTGTTGAGAGTGAGGCCCATCCTGACGGTTGCCTAGGTGTCGAGTACCGGACATGGGTCGGGAGTGTGTAAGCGAGGCAGTCTCAGATTGCCTAGGGACAGGCCGGGCCGGTAACGCAGTCGCCTTGAGTCGAGCCTGGGGTTGATCAAATGAGGCATCAAGGTCGGCTCCGATACCAACAGTGTGTGGCGCGTTCCGGCTCTGCGTGTCACCTGATGCAAATGTTAGCTTGTGTGGGCATAGGAAGGTGCGCTTGTACGTTGAGAACACTTGCGATTTGATTGCTGCGATGCAGTGGACAGACGAGGTTCAATACGAACCTAAACAAACATTAAACATTGATAGAATAAATTTAGTATGGACTTACGCTAGGGTATGGGTTGTGATCAGGCTGGATGGTTGGCCCGGGACCGTACTCCGCACGTAGGTTTTTGAGCTCATCGGTATCGAGCGTGGAAAAATCACGTCCAGGGTGGTGGCGGGAAAGCCAGTCGATGAGATCGTTCCTTTCGCGCTCTTCTTCCAGAACACCCTGCAGGATTGGATCGTGGGTAATACTTGCATTCACAGTGGCATTGGCAGTAGAGGGGGAGTCGTCGTTGACTTGAGTTTCGGTGTTGAGATCTGCTAGCTAATGGTTGGTACAATTAGAAACGACGAAGGCAAAAAACGTACTGGGTTCAGAAGTATGGTGCCGCACATTTTGGCGCGCTTGAACCAGAGCTTGGGCCACCAGCTCCGCCTGCTGCGTGCGACGCTGGAGTAGTTTCTTTTTCTCCTCGCTTTTCTTATGGCTCTCACGTGCAGCGTTAAGTGCAGCTGCTACTATGGGCATCAGTATCACATCCATGAGTGATGATATATGTGTACGTACCACTCTGCTTTGCATGCAAAGGAACTTTAATTTCACGAGTAGGGCGGGACGAGCGTGTGGATGATGGTTTGTTTGGGGCCATAGTGATGTACCAAATTAGATAATCAAAAAACGTGACAAGCAAGAAGTCAATAATTTGTTGGGTCTTGACTTAGAACGCACACAAGAGGACGAAAGAAGAAGACAAGAGTCGAAAGGCAATAAGAAGTTTGTTATTCAAGTAAAGGGTTACAAAGCAGGCTTTTAGCTCGAATGGAAACGTATGGATTCGGGCAAAGAAGAGTCCAAGTAAACTTGCCGGCTAAGTTTTATACTTTGAGCTGTCGCTTCAACTTTATTGTCAACTTGTTGCGTACCGCCCACATCAATAGCCTGATAATACGTAGAGGACACCACGCCACATAACGGGCGGAGTATTCCGTCAAACAACACCGCCTGACGCAACCGGTGCGTCGTTTTGACTCAGTGTTGCCGCCCATAAATTAGTAGAAAATACCTAAAAAGAGTGCGCGGATGAAGCAGGTGATTGAGGATTGAATAGTATACCATAAAGCGTTCAGCTTGTACTCACCATCAAATAACCAATGCGCAGCAGAAGCTGGCGCTCATGCATACAAATATCAGGCGTCTGCGAAATCGCGCAGCCATGCGCGTCTTTGATGATTGAGTCGTTGTGGACATGCCGGGGGGCGTATGGCGAGAAGTCCACGGTGAGAAGCCCGAGGGAGGGAAAACATGACCGCCCAGCAAACGCTCGAGTGGCGACATAGGTGGACTCGGGATAGTGACCTGCAAGTAACATAGAAAGACAAGAGAACTTACGAATTTGACTGAGTACACTCACCTTGAACAACGTCTGAGCTGCACTATGTTCACTTGTAAATTTTGCCACTACTCCTTCTACACAACCTTCGGGCGCACACAGCATCTCCGCCAGAAACGTGCTTGCTATCATGCGTACAAGCTCGAACTTGCAGAACTTGTTCGCCGATCGAGGACGTGGCAACCAGATGACCCAGATGATATGCCGAGCGACGTGGAGGGCCAAAGCTTTGGTCCTGAAGATGAAGGTTTGTCGACGGAGGGGGCTGCAGCCGAAGCGGGTGAAGCTGAGGATGGTCAAGGGAGTCGTAACGAACAAAACCCATTTTACAGTACTTCCTTATTCGAGGAGTACATGTCTGCAATCGCCAATAAGGAGGCTCCTATTAATACGTGAGTCGCATATAGGTTAGCTTGTCAGCAACGCTGACCGTTCAATAAAGCGAGCAGGCAGATGTGGGCGAGGAGTGTGACGACATACCTCATGCGGTGCCAGTAGTCGTTGACTATTATCCAAACAAACACGCCGGCCAGCCAATCTACATGTCGGACGAGGAGGATCCACAGGCGTACGTAACCGGAAACCTAGCAAACGACGCCAACTTTGAAATGGCCGACTTCGTGAATTCGATTGGGATGACTTCGAGTCAAAGGGACACGTTCTTCAAACTTCAATTGGTTAGTGATCAAGCTAATTTATGATGATAAACTCACACCGGCATAGAACCAACATCTTCCGTGGAAGAACGATGCTCAGTATACCGAAGATATGAAGCGTCTACCGAAGGGACCCGAGATGCGTCCGTTTACTGTTACGGTTGGCGAAGGAGATAACGCGGAGACGGTCGAAATGTGGTGCTGCGACGCCGTTGAGGTCCTAAAATATCTCGTTGGCGACCCGCGGTTCAAGGAACACATCGATTACATACCTCGCAAAGAATATACAGATAAGGCGCGGAAGAACCGAGTGTACAGCGAGACCAATACTGGGAGATGGGCTTGGAGGATGCAGGTATAATGAGTCGCGGATGTATCATAGGGATATGTACTTACGCGATTGATAGTGTTTAATTCAAGACGAGTTTGGTACTATCTTGTCTGTCATGTTCATGTCCGATAAGACCGGATTAACGACGCTCAGCGGCGGGAAAGAGGCTTGGCCGGTCTACGCAACAATCGGTAATATAACCAAGGCGATCCGCCGGCAGCCATCAAAGCATGCGGTTTACTTGCTTGGGTACTTACCGATACCGAGCACTTTATCCAAAGAGGCCGACGAGAATTCCCAAGGAAATATCGCATGGGAGCTCTTCCACAAGTGCCTGGCGGTGATGGTCGAGCCACTGATTACGGCCTCAGAGAACGGAGTGGAAATGAGGTGCTCAGACGGGGGCGTGAGGCGGTGTTATCCATTTCTGGCGTCGTACGTTGCGGACCACCCGGAGCAATGTTTGGTTGCATGCACGACTCGATGCCCAATGTGCGAACAAACGACAGACGGCTGGGGTGACCTAGACGAACCGGCACCACTACGAACAAAAGCATCAACGCTGCGGGCACTCGAGGAGGCTGAGGTCGGGATCAAAGTGGGGGTTAACTCACTCGGGTTGCGGACTGTCTGGCCGTTCTGGGCGGATCTACCCTTCGTCAACCTTGCCACTGCAATAACGCCCGATTTGCTACATCAGCTGCACACGGGAATGTTTCTGGACCACCTCGTCCCGTGGTGCAAGGAGCTAATGGGAGAGGGGGACATGGACCGCCGATTTAAGGCCATGACACGCTACCACGACACGCGGTACTTCAGTCGAGGGATTTCAGGCGTATCTCAGTGGACCGGACGTGAGGCGAAGGAGATGGCGAGGGTCTTTTTGTCCGTTATCGATGGGGCGGTCCCGGTGAAAGCCGTCCACGCGGCTCGAGCGCTCATCAACTTCATGTTTATAGCACACACTTCGAGCTTGACGAGCCTGGAGCTGAGGGAGATGGATGAGTGCTTGGCTACCTTCCACGCAAACAAGGAGGTGTTCAGGAAGAGAAAGAACGGGACAGTACGTAACTTCAACCTAATTCGAAAGCTCCACATGTTGCGGCATCACACATACTCAATTCGCGAACTGGGCACTCCGGATGGCCACAACACTGAAACATCCGAGCGTCTACACATCCCATACGCGAAGGAGCCATATCGAGCATCGAACAAAGTGGATCCTACGGAACAGATGGCTAAATACGTCGTGCTGAGGGATGCGGTAGCACGAAGGAGGCATTACTTACAAACAAACAACCGCGTCCATCTAGTTTTCAGGCGTTCCCAGGCCGAAGAGCGCAAGAAGGATACTAGAGGAGATATTGAGGAGGAGAAAGAGGGTAACGATGTAGACGGTGCGGTTGTCGGCGGTGAGAGGTCGCTGCAGGGAGCGTACCGGTGTATTCCGAAGATCCCGGACCGGCCCTTCGAGCCACAGCCTGAAATTGAGCTAGCCAATCGCAGCACGTGGCGACTCAAGGCTGTATCTGCCATCATCGACACCCACGAGGCGTTCGACCTTATCTCTGCCACCAACGAGTTCCTCGATAGAATCCCTCTCTCTGGTCGTCCACCTCTAACCCGCTCTCGCGTCTCCGAACACCATCTAGTCCCGTGCTGGTCTCAATTCACTCTGCGCCATGGCCGCCTCCCATTCAAGCCCTCCGAACCCGCCAAATCAAACATCGTGCGAGCCGCCCCTGGTTCCTTCAAGAACGGGAAGCAGACACGACCCACGTTGTTTGACACCGTTTTAGTGCCATGCAACGCTGATAATATTGGTCTGACTCGTAAGATTGGTTACCCGGCCTCAAGTACTTCTAATTTAGACCGCTCACGTTTTATTAGGCTATCGCGCAGCGCGTGTACGCGCCATTTTTCAACTCCCTCTCCACATCCGACATCTTTACCCCAACACACTCGTTTACCTCGAACTTTTCACTCGCTTCACTCGCGCCGCAAACTCCCCGTCAGGCTTCTACCGAACCTCCCCTGCCTTCCAAGGCGGTAGACGGCAAGTTGCGGTCATGCCTCTGAGCGCCGTTCGAATGTCTTGCCAACTGGTCCCCAACTTCCAAACCCTTCGCCCGGGTCTGTCTTTTACCGCCTCTCTTGACACCCTTGACTCTTTCCAAGAGTTTGGATTCAACCCTCACGCTGACTACTTCCTATTCGCGGTGATGCAACATTGGGAGCAGTACGCCGCCTCTCATTCCGCTTAGTTAGTCCACTGTTACCTTTCCTCGTTTTGTTCGTTTACGCTTAGTTGATCTATTATCTACTTGTTTAGGATTCATGGTGCATGCTCTCGTATTACCCCTCCATACTTCCTCCCATATCTTTCGCTGTTTTGTTCTTAATGCCCGAGTAGTTACCGAACTGAAGCCTCCTAAATGTACTCACTATCCCGCTTGCTATCATACTTCGTAGCGCGGTTGCTAATATCACTACTATTCTTAGAGCGGTCATGTGCCAGTATTGGCCTCTGTTGTTTGTGTTGGGTGCCACGTCAGTCCCGGTTTTGCACCACCACCACCTCCGATGGCCCCAAGCTGAGTATCGCAAAGCCAAAGACGCTGTCTCGCTTATTGTTCTTTTTAGCGTGCTAGATATCTAATTCACACTCTTCACTCTCGGATACGTGCTCTGGCGTGCGGAGCGTTGTGGATGGACTAGCTATTAGATGGACGTCCACGCAGTCGCGGTTACTTCACCCATACCATCGTTCTTCGGGACTTATGTGGTGCGGTGGGGCGCCGAGATCCTACCGTGGTCGTTTTCTAGCGCAGAAACTATCCCCTACGTCCACCACTCGCCGTATCGAATCGACTCCAGCTACCTCCCTCCGACGCTTCGACATCCTACGTCATGCTTTGCCGACTGAGGCGCTGTACCACTTGCCCAGGACAGCACCGACGGGGCAGGTTTCCATACGAGGCACTGCACAGCTGCCCGGAACGCTTTTGCGGGATTATTTCGACTAGCCGTCCCCTATGGACTTTCAGAGCGTCACCCCATACAACACTCATCTCGACGGTGGACTTTTGACTGGTTTTTATTGGTACTTAACCAGTTCTTATGATACGCATTGATGGACGCGTCGTTCTTCGCCTCCTAGCATCAATGCGTCATCCGTTTATGTGCCTCCGTCGCCACACACCTCTTAACCCTTGCTTACCCGCGTCTCCGTTGTATTTACCGCTGGCTATGAATGTTATTGTTCGCGCCTGAACATTACCGAGGGCTGATGACAGGCGCTGAACCTGAAGATCATACGGATGATTTCCTGGCCCGAACCCTGTCCTGGGGTTACGTGATAGCCAGTACATAGACTCCGACATCAAAATAGCCAACACATAGAGTCTGAGATCGACATAGCTAGTACATAGAGTCTGAGATCGAAATAGCATGTACATAGAATCCGACATCAAAATAGCCCTGCATTGATTCGCGACGCATGATAGCGCTACATGAATTCACGTTACCTAATAGCCCCGCATATATTGGGCATGTCTGCCTTGGCACTGATATTTTGGGGCATCTATATAGCCTTGTCGGCTTTGCTGATGAACAAGATCCCACTTTTTAGGATCTTATACCCATACAGTGTTGGTCTCGGTCTTCCGGTCCTTGTCATGGCGTTATGTGAGTATAAAGTCGCATCAGCGCAAGGTGGATCGGACACCAGTTCAATGTCCCTCGCAGATTCTATCGTACAAAGCGCCTGATACAGTATCATTGAAAATATTGGATGTTAGCCATGTGAGCACCATTTGAGGTCAACCATGTTGATCCAACTTACCACAAATAATGACCATAAACTCGCTTGTGATCATCCCCACAACGCTCATGTGGCCGATTCTTGTATCCTTTACCTTAGTTATTTACGCCGGTAGGTTAATCACTTTATATATATATAGAATATCAGTCTCAATGGGATAATTTCAGCTCTCACCATCCGGGCATTGACTCAACGCCGCCGCCAATTCTCCCGAGTCCTCTCCGATTCCGGCACAGACCTCACCATGTCTCGGTTCTTCCATCTCATGGTGCCCGCCGGAACCGAAAGGCTTGTGCTCTTCCCCTCGCGCTCTACATTCGTCAGGAAAAAGCCACTTTTTTTTATTCAGGTGAATTTAGCTGAATTCAGCTGAGTAAAAATGTTTGGGGGATTTGGGTCCCCCCCCTTTTTGTTCATCTGAATTTGTGGTAAATTTCAGCAAATTTGGGCAAATTTATCAGTGGCTGTGCAGGGATGCCCTAGGCCCAGGTGCTGAATTCACTGAATTCACTAAATTTGGGGGGGTTTAGTGAATTTAGCTGAATTTAGTCAAATTTAGTGAATTTAGCCCCTAGGGCCCTAAATCAAAATTTGGGTCATTCCTGACGTTTGATCTCAAACGCGGTTCAATACCTACTCAACCCTTGGATCTCGTGGGACTATGCACATGCAGGAGTTGACAGACCACAGTTCTTCACTCAAGGAATCGTTGTGTCTCAACCGGGAGCGAAGACGTCGGTTGATATGAACAGGTGGACGATTCCGGGAGGTGCCTTTTTGTTTTTCATGTATTTTGGGCCATCAAGCGAGGCTATTAGGGCCTACAAGGCGATTCTGTGGAGGGTCGTTCAGCCATCTGGGTTCAAACTATCTGCACCAAAGTCAAAGCGGCAGACAAGCACTTGGTCAGTTTTTTTGGATTGAATTTGCTTGGTATTATAGGCTGAATTGTTTAAGATTATCAGGACAGAGAGACTTGTGAAAGGGACCCACTGTGGTAATTCTAGGTACTACATGAAAGGTTTAGGGGACCTTTGCTGTAGTTTTAGATGCACTGTATCAAAGTGCTGCCAGCACGTCACTGAAGTGCA
>WSLO01000879.1:0-11828 GCA_019677385.1 Ceratobasidium sp. 392 | reverse complement strand
CCTCCTACGTCAAGTACAGGATCGGATAGCAACCAGCCCGCAACGCTGTATCGCCGGATGATTTCGTTTGAAGGCGCTGGCAAACGGATTGATGTTATCGGTACGTTTGTACTCGCTCCACTTTCAGAACACAATCCTGACAATGTCTCAGATCCGAAGCGTCATTCGCTGAGCGAAAACGGAGCGTACATAGGTGTGGCCAGTCTTGAAGAACGGAAAGCACTATTACTAAAAGCCATTGCTGCAGATGAAGAGGCTCTTCGCGCAATGACCTTGCTAGGCGAGCGGCTTCTCAACGACGCAGTGTAAGTCATCCCCTAGTTTGATGGTGTCTTGCAGGAACTGATGTATACATTTGTGCAGCCCTGTGGGCTCTCATGTTACAGACGCTGGCGCTGATGGCTCGCTGGAGTCGACGATTGAAGGTTTTAGAAGGATGTCAACGGCAGGTGCTTGAAGCTGGACGGTTTGGGAAAGGTCTGCGACTCATGATTCGATACTGGACGTGCTTGAGGATGTTTACCTTACCTGTTGGCTGCTAAGCTATACTCGAAATAATCATAACACGTTACTACGAAGAAAGTGAACACATGCAGAATGAACCAATCCTACCTACCCAACGCTCCGGCGTTACATTTCTCAATCGTCGGCAACCGGCTGATGTCACAAACATGTCACAACCACTCGACACCGATGTTTTTCTAAAATACCGGTACAAAGCTGCAGATATGAACACTAGCTCTTCTGCTCCTCAACTTCAAGAATTTCTTTCAAAAACACGCGCCTGGCGTACTCAAACGATAAAATCACAATTATTTGCCACCCATTCACGTGGCTACGGTGCCAATACACCTTCTGCCGGGTGTGATACCGGGCCTAGGAAACAGAAGTTTCTGTAATGATGTATACTGAGAGCAAAGGCTTCGATCATCCTGAGAAGAGATTATATTCTGGAGTGAGAGCTAAACGACCGAGGAGCAAACTGCCATGCTTGCTATACAGCGAATTGTCTCTTAGCCGCGGGATTCTAGGTTCTTCGAACCGAAAGGTACCGGCGCTTTTGTTACACTCTGAGCGAGCGAGCGCAAATGAGAGAGCTAAGTAGTAGATGAACCAAGAGATGAAGAGCAAATCACTCGCCAGAGCTTTATTTCACCGGGTAAGTTACCTAATATAAGCAACAACGCGAGTCTGATAAGATTTAGTGGTGGTCGGCGACCGTACTGTACATCTTCTCAAAATACCCAAACCGATAGCTGAAGTGTGTCAGCCTCTTACTAAACACCCCTAGATAAATCATGAAGTATACCGTAGTTCACCAACGAGGCTAAGTGCAATCTCCTAGGGCGGACAACACTTTATGGTTCTCGAACGGGCTCTTCATAACTCCTAGGAGATCATTCGCCTCGGGTGGATCGGTTCCAAGGGGACGTCTGACGGCAAACACGAGACTCGGCTTAACGATTGAGTAAGGAAAGAGCTACATGTCCAGTCCAGAGCGAACACCTCGAGCAGTTTCTGTGAGACAAATTAAGCAGATTGAGATAAGTGGCGGCGTGCATTGTACTGACAAGTACAAGATAGCACAGTTTTGACGAAGGGCAACTTGTCGGATGGTGGTTGGAGAGCAGGCGCTTGCAGAACGGGGGTTCCTCCTGTCACAAATGTCACACAGCACAGAAACATTAGTGTCCTTGGTTCGTTTGGGCACATTGATCTGAATCTAGCAGCGCACTACTACCGGCATGAGTCGGAACTAGGCGCTGCCGTACGCTTCGTAGAGCAATCCGAATCTGGCTCCACTACTTGCCACCCTTGCCCTTTTCACCCCGCAAAAGACAAAAACAGATACGTGCATAAATTAGAATAAATACATGATGAATGATTTAGTCAATTTCCATCTGTAGCTCGCCTATTGTTTTTTGAAACTTTTCTGGACTGAAAAGCTGATAAGATGTATGAACGGAATATTGGACTTCAGTCACTTACTTGAGCATGAACTCGCCAACAAGTATAAAGGCAGCAGCTAATGTTTTGTCGTCTATCGTGGTACTTGGCGTATGAGATATCGGTTATCAATGGTCTATAACACCTCGACATACCGACGGTAACTTCATGAGGTTCTAACGCATGAAAATCGGGGTCTGAAATAGGTCTCCATTATTCCCGACTTCGCCCTTGGAGGCAGAACGCGTCTTACCAGGAATCTGTAGCTGTCGATCGCCCAGCTTCACATAAACCAAGCGCTCATAGAGGTTTCTGGCGGGGTCTCGCGGGATGTGAACGACGGCAATGGCAAATCCTTGGCCTGAACTTCAAGAGCCTTAGCACTGCGCAACGCACAATCGAACCCGACACAGACCTTCAATGTAGTCCGGCTCTAGAACTAGGACACTTGTGTGAGAGAGAAAGGCGTTTGCCGTCCTCAGCTTGCCTAAAAGTCCTACATCTACTTGAGATCAGCTTCACGCGATTTAAAAGATCCAATGAGATAGTAATAACATACTTATAGGCAGAGCTGATATTTTTGATATCCTTGGAGGTGACGGGGGACGAAACGGAGAAGAGCGGGAGGGTAATTGAGACGGGGTTGGAACTCGAGGTGGGGTTGGTACGGCCAGAGCTGCCGGGGTAGTAGTTTGCTCAATTTGAGGGATATCTTTGCAGTCCGAATGGGATTGAAAGTCCGTTTCAGGCTCCTCATCTGGGAATGCAGGAGTAGCAAAGCGCTTAGCTTTGATACGAATGTTATTACCCGTAAGCCTAACCAAACCTCCCTGCTTCTGTAGAATCCACTTCTGCAGCGCTTGGTCAACGTCAGGGTACTCAGCTTGATGTACCCGCTTGAAGCGCAGCTCGTTTGGGTTCTGTGCTAGCGCCCCAAGCTCGTCCTTCGACTTGTTGAGGCGCCATACTGACGACGGACTGAGTGTAACATAACCACGGCGCTTCAATACGCTTGCCGCCTCTTCGTTCGCCAAGCGCGGGTGCTCCTCGCAGAACTTGATGACATTAAGACGATCTTGTAGCGTCAAACGGTGTTGAATTACGGGTGGTTCAGAGGGAGTAACCGACGATAATGGACTCGTAGGAGTGTTCTAGAGGCGGGCATTTTACGGCGGTCGCTTAGTCAATAGTCAATAGTCAAACCAACAATTATACCCAACTTACCCAAAGCATAGGATATATGCGCAATAAAAAGCACTCGAAGCAGAAGAAGAAGGACTGAAGCACTCCTCGAGGCTGCACAGAGCCTTTATATACTCAATAACTATTCTAGATTATTCTACATAGCCTGCACTCCACCAGTGTCGGGAGGGCGGGTGTCGGGAGGCCCATGAATCCCGACGATCCGTTTAAGGCCGACGTACTTCAGTTAGGAGCGATTATTAGGAGGGATCTCATACCTGTACGTCACAGCTCCGTCCTATTCTGAGCGGCGGCTAACGCCACCGTCCGCATGCAGAACATTTCGGCTTTACACTTTCTTATCCCGCTTGCTCGAGCCATGACGGAAGAGGAGCCGTCTAAACGACCGAGTCTCGTGCAAGCTCGCCAGGCTATGAACATCCATTTCGCCGGGCTCGACGGGTGGCGGTCTCGCTGGCCAATCGTCCCGTCGCATTCGACCACGAAGCAGCGTTTCTTTTACTACTATGCAGGAGTGACGACCGAAGTCGTTATACTCTTACGGCGACTCCTTAGGCTTGTTGTGTTACGACGGTGGTGAGATCTCTGCAAGGGATTTTGAAGTAATTTAGGATTGATTTTGTATCTCCGTTTTCGTAATAATGATGTATACCTCTCTGATTCGATGCATATATGCATGTATTTTTATATCATTTATTCAACCGGAAGTCGGTAGTACCACATGCGCGCCTATGAGTGGACTCCGACTTGAGATTTTTGAAAGTCCGCTCAATGTTTGGCCCCTCACGTGATGTTCCATCAGTTGCCACAAGCAAAGTCCGACCGTTGTTCTAGTTCACCTATATAAAGGACATGCTCAGTTGTTGTGCTTTCCCCCCCTGCCCGCCTAGAAACTCGTAGCTGGTACTTCTCTCGAGGTGAGAAACGTGAAGCTCGGCAAAGCCCGGACTAGTGGCACTACATTGAGCTCCTAGCACTCCCATAGGACCCTCGAGAGATTTCACACGAGAAAGTAGTCCGTCGAGTAAAACACGACGCCACTTGACTCTGTCCCTGCTAACTAGTTCCTTAACCTCGACGGCTAAACAAGCCACTTGATCATAGCTGCTCACAGTGCTGAAAAATCGAATCATCGTTTATTGGCTACGAAGTTCTGGGACGGCTATCTCCTAAGGTCTTTATTTCGGGATGGATTCTCCAGTACTAGAGCTTGACGCTAAACACTCTGCACATGCTCACCATTGCTTCGTACACTGGTTTGATCCAGCATTGGCCAGCTCACTTAATTAAGCCTACCATCTAGTCCGCGCTCGGCCGCCGATCTGCTTCGCTTGATCTCTGACTTACGATAAACCATATGGATCTCTAAGCATTACTAAACTAGGCAGGTTGTACTTTACCTGAGCTCCAGCTTGAACTTATACTCCCTACTGCGCTCGGCTCAGTCGCAATCTTAAGAAGACGAATGTCATGAGAACGTGTCTGAAGGGCTTTCGTGCAACATGTCTCACGGCGACTTAGCTTTTTACAAACCTCTCATGCCGAATGGATCTCAACTCGCACCAGGCTTGTTAGGCTACAAGGCTCGGCGTTTCTATTCTCGTTCGTGTCTGTCCTCGTGATTCTGCTCTGCTGCACACTCAATTGCCACATCCTTAGTTCACAGCTTAAATAGTCAAGGTTTACTAGCACTGCAGTCCTTCTCACGCATGGTATTTAAGTCTTACTTGGTTAAGTATCGGAATTATCGAACACATCAACAAACCCTACAACTGTCGCTATATAATTTAGTGATAATGCAAAGGTATGTAGTGCTGAACATGTGATTGTCTATTATAGAGAGCATCCATGGAGTTCACCCGCATAAGTTGACCGCGTCTTGATATACACTACTGTCATCCAAACCGGAGAACTGACAGCTATACGGCACGTTGCACCCGAACTATCTCATATGTATATTACTCTGAACAGTCTTATGCTTTGAGCTGACCAGACCTTGTCGAATCCTAGCGTCGAACACCTTAGACAAGTCCTTGGAGAAGGTTCAGATAAGAACTTGGGCTTTGTTTGGCTGCCCAAGTGGTTAAATAAAGTGTTATGGTCACGTGCCGTAATGGTCACGTAACATCATATCTCTCATCTTCCGCTAGTCGACGCTTTTGAAAACCCAGAGCCGTACTAAGCACTCACACTCTATGAATTCACATCCAATTATCACATTCAACCCCGCAGAAAAAATATGCACAAGATTCTTCTCAACAATAATATTACCTCCGCAGCGATTCCTCGAGAGATCAACTGGCACCGGGACCCGAACAGCGCATTGGAGGGTATAAGTGGCCAACGCCTTCTCCAACCTGGGATCCCAGCAAAGCACGTGTTTACGGTACGACGTGCTGATTCCAAGGTCGGCCTCTTGTCGGGGTGTGCTTTCGTCATATCGCGAGCAAGCGGTAGCAGGAAGCTCAACGGTTCGTGGTCCTACATGGTGGTTATCGTTCCAGAACATATTGTTTAAACGCTAAGCCAAAGCTCACCGGAATGAGGTCTCGTCTGATCAAAGCTCCAAGCTGATAGATGTCCGCTATAAATGGGTCGTAGGGCCCAGCCTTTTGTTCTGGCGCCGCCTCTCTCGCATGAATGCCAGTTCGAAGTCGGGGAAAAGTCGGATCTTGGAACCATTTGGCGTATCCAAAGTCGATATAATAATAGCGAATTGGTCTCTGCGAGCGATTGTATTTCGGCCAAACTGGTCGTTTGATGTCGGGAGAGAATTGTTGGTGGAACGGATGGAACGGTTGGTCGTATAGCGGATGTTTATCCATCATTATGTTCGTGGATGCGATGTCGCTGAGAGACGTAGATGTTAGCTAGGTGGGGTAGGAATAGCGATATACATATTTACCAATGTGCTATGCCATTGTTGTGTAGGAATTCGAGACCCTGAGGAATTATGAATAAATTGAAAGGATTGATACGTCCTGCTCACCTCGAAGATTTGATCCAAGAAGTCCTGTATTTCGGAAAGATTATAAAACGTTGGGCTATTATATGGACTGAGTAGCGGCATGACTATGAACTTTCCACCTTCTACGTCGGGTATAGGGAACGAATCGAGGCACGGGACCGTGTGGTTAGCAGGATCATCCCGGTGAGGGGGAGAAGACAACAGTTGCAGAATACAAAGCTCTTCTTCGCCTTCATGCTCAACACCAGAGGGGATTATCATCTTGATGATAACTTGGCGTTCATCGCCAACTCTTGTTGCGTCCAGTACACGCAGAGGCTGGACTCTTGCACAGGTTAGCAGAATCAAAGAGCCCAAGACCGTACTCACAACTGAGCTCGGGTTGTCTTCACAATCGAGTGGATTTTCGCCGGTTGCTTTCCATGATGGGACCCAGTCGGGCCGATAACGGGGGCGTAGCTGGTAGCCTTTGGACAACAGATAAGGTTGGAGAGATACCCATCGGTTTTCTGCCTCTGATCGCTCCTCTGGCTTGTCGAAAACGTTGGAAAGGGAAATTTCCGTTATGTTAAGCAAGTGAGGTTGGAGTCCGAGCATCGTTGACGGGGGATCATTTGTCGGCTCAGGCATATAAACTTGTAATCAGGAATTTACCACTCGGCAATACTGAGCCAAGGCTAGAGACAAAGCTGGAAGGGCTGAACGGGTCTTATTTCAAGGCAGGTGGTGGCCGGCGCTACAATTTCTAGGACGTTACGCAGGTGTCACAGGTGAGCCGGATTGAGACAGAACCGAACGCAACCTAACCCGAACCACCAACCTTTCTTCCGAACCGCAAACTATCATGATTTGGGCATCGAAACGCATTCATCGATATAAATAATTGTGCTCTCAGCTTTAAGCTCACGCGCATTTCCGCAGTGAAAGGGGTCGAAATGACCGCTAAAGGTTACGAATAAGAAAACCTTTGTCTCGGTGATCAGAAGAGCCTCAAAGTGGCTAGTGGATAAATTTTGTGTTGTGATTATGTCCGTGAGCAAGACTCGTGTTGCTTGGTTCCGTAATCTGCACACTTCCCGATTAACCCTAATGTGCTGCAGCGCTGATTTCAACCTCCCTCACATTACTCCCCTTTGTCAATCTATGCCCAATACACGCACTTATATCTCAAATGAGAGAAACCACAACCAAACTCCTAATCTTTTCAACCATTTCGTTCCGGAACCCCGCCTTTGACTGTAGCCTGCAAAAATCAAAACGGCCTGGTACGTACCAACATCAGCCTATGGCTTAACAGAATCGCAATTTGAGCTCATACACGTTGGGGTTTCAAGTGAATATAGACACTGTCTTCCACGTCCGGTCTAATTAGATATGGCGCCTTGGATTGTCAGCGCAATTTTCGGGACACTACCCTCCGTCTGGGAAAGCAATCCTCGCTCGTACGAGGATCTCAAAACTGTGGACACTAGTATTCTGCTCAAACAGATCGATGATGTCCTCAGTCAGGCCACGAAAGTCCTGAAACCTCACAAGTACGTTCTCCCGGACGTCGAGTACGGGGTCCTGCAGGCTCAGAACAGAACGTGGGTATATTTTCATCGAGTCTCTCCAATGTGCTAACAGAGCACCCATGTATGCAGATACCGATTAGTGTTGACCGATGACATAGGAAAGTTTGAGCAGGCTAGCACTGAGGCTGAAAAAGCAGAATGTCATGCCCGCGCAACTCGGCTGTTGAATACTGTGAAGGACTATCGTAGCGCAGTTGTTGTGAGTCGGTTTATCGTTTCTTATTTTGTTATTCTTCACGCCAATAATCGTCATTTCAGGAGGCCAGTCGGCGAGCGACTGCTAGTGATGTTCCTAACTTTCCGGACGAAGAACCGGAGACAGTGGATCCGCCAAACCTTTCGGACACACCCGAGCGTTCGGCTGTCTCGACGCCTACACCCACTCCACCTCAAGTATCGATTCCACCTTCAATACCCGCTTGCGCCTCTCCTTTTCGTCCTCCTTCGCCTTCCAAGATCTCAAGAATAACTATACTGCCTAATAGTGAGTCGTTTCCTTTTTCTGAACCCCACGAAAGATCGTGTGTGGCTAATTCGAGCAGATGTAGGACTTATGGGTAGACTACGAACAGCAAATTCTGTTCTGTCTCAGGTATCTCAAAATAGCGCTCCAGCCGTGGAGCCCGAGTTTATTGAAGGTATTCATTAAGCTTAGGTTAACGTCGCACAATGCTGAGATTTGTGAATTTCAGGCAATGGCCTTGGTTTCGGAGTCGTGCACATCCCACGGGACCTCTCAAGAAAACTCTACGAGCGTGTGGTTTTTATAAAGGTAAACGATATACAATTAAGAATTCCTCGTAAGTCACTTCCTACCTTTACAGACGGGGTCTGGGAATAATCGATTCGTGTATCAGACCTAAAGCTTCTTGTGTTAGAACCCGACGAGGTTGTTGTTAGTATGTCCAATTCCTATACTTCATTACTGTACGGATGTCTTATGAACTGGATGCGATTTTAGATGATAAAACACTAGCGGAGGCGGCGCTACTTGTTCAAGACTTCCTACTCCAGTAAGTGGCTGAAGTTTAACACTGTACTGATCGACCACATCTCATCGTGCTTTCAGCCCAGAAAAATATCAAAAACCAATTGATGAACTAGAGATGGAAATCGACTAAATTATCAACATGTATTTATTTACTTAAATTATGCATTCACTTTTACGTCTTTCGTGGGATGAAAATGGCGAGGGTGGCAACGAGCTGAGCCGGATTAGGATAACGCTACGAAGCTCATGGCGAGCGCTCAATTTCAGCTCATTGCACCCGAGGCGCTGAAATAAACCAAGGAAATTGATGTTTGAGTTGTGTGACATTTGTGACAGGTGGAAACGTTCCGCAGAGCGCCTGTGCTCTCCAACCACCATCCGACCAGCTGTCCTTTATCACACTTCCACTTTCAGCGCATATCCATCCCCCTCTGCGCATGTACACAGCCTCTTATCTCAATACTCTAAATTCGTATCACAAAAGCTTTTAGAATACTGATTCAAAACACGCTGTGAGTAGTGTGCGTTGCTCAAACGGTAGACCTAGCTTTGTGTGCTAACGGTCGGGCCTTTTGAATTATTTTACATGTATTGTAAACTCAGGCCATACGTATCTCTTTGATAGAGTTGGAACTTCTAATCTATGCGAAGATGGCCCGCTGTCGCCCTGCTCATTGGCTCATTAACACACCGGTGATCTGGCCTTTTATCGAGTTCTCTTCGCGACCGGCTTTAAGGAGGATGTCGACGGAATGGCGGTAGAAGCCGATGGTAGCCTAGGAGTTGTGAACGATCCGTTCGAGGATCACAAAGTGTTGCCTGCCCTGGGTGATTACACTTAGCCTTCGTCGGTGAGCCTTGTTCTGCTTCATATTTTGCCTCGAGGGGTTCGCAACAGGCTAACATACTACCCACTAATTGGACACCTATTCGGCACATTTCAACACAAGGCGCGGCCTTTCAATTCGAAGAAACCACCCAGAAAGCTCTGACTGAGAATCTGGGGATGATGCGTTACATCCAGGCATTGCGGCCTTCTATTTAGTCGTCTGCCCCCGCCCTATTACTTTGCATACTTCGAGCCTTTTCCTTCAGTTGAGTTAGTTCAAAATCCAAATTTTGGTGCTGGCTAGATGTGCATCATAAGCGCCCAAACTGGGTGGCTGGGTGGCAAACAAACTGTGACTTGGGCGTTTAAGCATGTCTTGCGTATGTTTTTGAACGGAAGCCCCTTTTATTGAAGGGCGAGCAGGCTTGTGTTGATTTTTGCAGCTTTGTGCGGGCATCGAGAAGTACTTATTGGTGCCGAGTGCTCGTGACATATCTGTGACATAAGCCGGTTGCCGATAATTGATTAACATAACCCCAGAGCGTTGTTTCGATTGGTTCGTTCTGCATGCGTGTTTGCTTTCTTCGCAGTAACAGCCTTGCTGGATAACCTATATCTAGACTGACTTTGTCACGTTTGTACTAACCCCGGTATTCAAGTGATCATGTAATACTCAAATCGCAGGGCTCGGACTCTACATTCAAACTACGCTCACGAGTACCAGCGCAGGTGTGACCTGCGTGTAGCAGCAATATTCCACTTGCCCAACGCCTGTACCATGTGCCTGGGTGGTAAGAAGTAGAGACTTAACTGTTTAAGCTCATTCTCCCAATAGTATAGAGAGCAAGAAGTAGCTAAAAGTTGTCTGACTTTGCGTTTCTGACTGGGGCGGATTACGAGAGAGGATAAAGCAGCGCTGATGTATGTGGGGACATATGTGACGTTCGTCGGTTGCCGGCAATTGGTCGGCTGTAATCCCGGAGCCGATCTCTCCGGCCGGGAAACGGTTTGATTCCAACGAATAATCATGGGAGTTCTGCTGCACATTTCGATACGCCAGGTCTGCCCAAGCACTTGTGTCATAAAACTCAGGTACGTCCAGAATTTAGTGCACAAACACAGATCAACTCACTGGGTTCCTGAACAAAGTCATAATTTCCGTCGTCAATCCCATCCTAACGAGCACACACCGCTTCCCAAACGGGTATCAGGTCGCAGAAGGGGCCATCGCATTCGTCAGCCCGGAAGCCTACGAAATGAGTATTCAACGTGCGAGTGGCGGATTGAATGATCGGCTGTTTGTCGGGATCTTGGTGGGTCATCTCGCGAGCAAGTGGAAGGAGGAAACCTAATTATTAGTGTTATTATTTATAGGTTAGAATATCCGGACACCTTTAGATAGTATGATAAATTTACGGGAACAAGGTCACGTCGAAGGATTGCCCCAAGTTGATATCTCCTTTGAGTGGATGCTTCTATGTTAGGGGTCTCGTAACTCGTCTAGATCTATCAGACTAGGTGATCTATTACTTCTGCCTTGCCTTGAACCCTGTTTACCATTTCTTAGACCGTTTCTCTTAGACCTGAGCAACCTAGGTAGACTAGTCAACACTATTTAATATAACTGGAGTCCCCATGGCACATGCCTGAAACGCATGTTATTCCGCCGGATATTTTAATTATTAAACGCGATTGCTGCTTCGTAAGTTAGGAAGGATGGATATGTACCGTACAAGGTACACGGAGAGCGTGGGTGCTTGCTCGGTGAACACCTTGAGGCGTATTTTGTCGTCACAGCCTAGATAATAGGTGCATGCATACTACGTTTCGCACGCCCATCATCTAGCTGGGTATACCCGTCATTTTTGTCATATAAATCATATCCAACCTGTATAAGCAGCCTTCATATGGTTACCTTAAACTGCAGCTCCAGGAGACTAGACAAGGCTCCGAATTACTCCCGACCACGGGTTAACCATACTAGTCGATTAAATCATGTCGGTCCGAAAGCACGGGGCTCCAGCTAACAAATCTAAAGGAGGACTCAGATATGAAACTGAAATACTAGGCTGGGTTGGAACTGCTGAGGGCTGGGTCACGGTGGCGTGTCAAACAAACAAGTCATCTTCTGCTGAGAGCTGGAATGCTAGTCAACTATGCATCTGGCCTAAATTCAGATTGGATTGAAACATTATATATTTTATTTCACGGAAAAAATAGTCCCCAAACCGTCTTCAAGACAAGTATCACTTCCATCACTCCTCCTCGTATAATCAACCTACACCGCGCTCCAAATGGCACATCCTCAGGTATAAG